>CM040243.1:44000242-44274647 GCA_022545495.1 Chrysanthemum lavandulifolium
TCCAAGCCATACATTATCCTTAAGATAACAAGTCACATAAATACATAATGTATAGAAATCATTATAACATAATCTTATAACCGGTTTACTTACCTCGATTCCAAGCTAAGCCAAACAAAGACATCATCAATATTATCACCATCTTCCATCATCAAAATCATCATCATACTTCCTAATAATCATCTTTATTCTTCTTAATTAAAATCAATACCTAATAATACATTCAAGTAACTTCAACAACAAAGGTTTACATAACCCAATCAAACTTACCCATCTTCCGTCATTATATCATCATATGATCATACCTTGATCATATGATGAAACCTATTTAACTCATACACCTTAACCTCATTAATTAAGAAGAAAGGTTACTTACCTAGGAAGATCATTACTAGAGCTTCACCCTTGATCACATCCTTGATTCTATAGCTATTTCTCATTAAGCTCATATTTCCACCCTTTTCTCCTTTCCAAAACCGGACACACAAACACACCTTAGAGGATTATAGAAACTAGTGGTAGCTTATAGAAACTAGATATTTATCTAGGTTAGTTGGGAGTTTGGCCATTGGGCAAGATTGGCCCCTCAAGTCCTTTTCTTCCTATTTTAGCCACACTTCATCTTATAGTACATTTTGCACTTGACAACTCTAGTCCTTTAAGTCTATTTAACTCATAATTGTGACACATCATATCTTCAATAACCATTTACACATTCGTTGACTATTAGATTGACCATAAGGTTTGACTAGCCAATCACATTAAACCTTAGTCAATTTCATCTAGGGTGAGGTCTATTTGTATCGGGAAACGGGTGTTACATATAGACATATAGTAACGCAGCCATGGAGGATCTTTCCTCTTTGTTCGGATACATTCTTACATATCTGGGCCATTGTATTTCTATTGGTAAAATCGAACAACTGCGTTTAAGGGCAAAACGCTTCGCTTTGGCCTTTCAAAACGACGCTGTTTAGGTGTTGGGTTGGTCCATTTTGGAGTGGACTTTCGCCAAACGATGTCGTTTAGGGTTGAGACCATGTCGTTTATGGATGACCTAACTCATTTGAAAATGCGTTCATCTAGGTTTTTTTACTTATTTTCTTTTCCTTAAACCTTGGTTATAAAGGTTATTTATACCAAACTTCATGCATAACAGATAAGCTCATTCCACCAAACTTCATTTAAAGTAAAGCCCCGCCCGTACGCCATCATCTAAGGGTATGCATTACTTAATCTGTGTGTGTCTGATTATTTTTGTATGTGAGAAATGGGAACGACATCGTTTAGTTTAAGCATTAAATCAAACAACATTTAGGGAATGTTTGGCAGAGAGCGGTGTGAAGCTTTTTGGAGCGATGAAGCGATGAGCAATGAGCATTTTGATTTTAGTGGTGGTTTAGCAAAGGAGCGGTGAGCTTTCCTATTTTTAGAATGCTCAATTTTACAATGTTTTTTAGAAGCTATGAGCGGTGAGTTGACACCATTCGCTTTCATGACGCATTGCTTCACTACTCTCGCTCAAAACTACTTTTGCCAAACACACCCTTAATTACTCTTAAAAGGCGGCGCTTGGTCCAAATCAAGTCTTAAGCAAATCAAAACATCTACCGGAAGGGCCTTAAATGATGTTAGAAAGTATCCGAATTAATATTGCATAAAAGGGAATGCTAGCCTGATTTGACTTTCTAATATGAAGGTTGCTTAATTGGGTAGGAAATGAAGATATATATGCACTTTATCTATTATACGAGTGGAATCGTTCAAAGTATGAAAATAACTGTATCTTGGCCATACATGTATACTATTGCAGCCATGTCAAGTATTTGCTCTTTGTTCTGATACACTCTTACATATCTCACCCCTATTTTGTTACTGAAGTTCCCTTTTACACAGTAGTTGGCTTTACGCCGTTGTATTGCACCATGTGCTGTTGTTTTGGGATGCTATTAAAGGTATCATTTAAGCACTTGGAAGTGCAGTTAGTAAAGAGTAGTATAGTCATATACTATATTATAATTTATGTGTCAAATCCCATACATGATTCCCTCATTATTGAGTCTTTCTGAATGTGCTTGAAACGCATGTATTTTTTATTATTATATTGAATACGCCATATAGACCTGGACCCTATACGCCGTATATGATATGCCCTATACGCCGTATAAACCTGCAACACGAAAACTGCATAAACTAAAATATGATTTTGGAAAAACTTGTAAACAGTGATAACACTTAACATAAAATATGAATGTTGTACATGTATTTCATAAGCGGAAGCGTAAAATACTACGAGTGCGGGTGTTAACACAAACATCCCTATTTTGACCAATTTTCAAATACTTGTTCTAAATATATATACATTAATGTCAAAGCTTGATTCTTATAAATCCGATACATAATTATTAATATTGGGGCGTTTAACAAGCTAAATAACAAAGAATCATCTAGATGCTCGTCACCTATATACCCGAGCATTACCGATCTCACTAAGTCACAAGGACTTACAGTTCTCAATTTTCATGTTTTGAAAGTTAGGTCATAAGGATGTTAGGGCTTGTAGATTAAGAAGATGAATTTTTTATTTATTTAAAATACTGAATACTTGTAGGTTATGCAGTACGGAAAACTGTAAAAACTGAATTCTGAATTAAGCCCATTCTGGTAACATGTAAACTCTAAATTATATTTCTTAATTAAAATAAATAATAACTATACATGAGTTTTGTAAGCAGAAACGTATGTTTCTACGTAAAACAGGCTTATTCCAAACGCTCCTTTTTAAAAAAAAATTAAAAATGGGTGTTTCAGTGCTGATGTGACTGACATGTTCAAAGGTTCTTAAGTGGATAGACAATGATGATAAAGATGCGGTATATCCGTTATTTGAGGGAAATTGTTCAAAGTTTGAGAATAATCGTATCATGGCGGGGCATTTACACCAATACAGCTATGGCGAATATTTCCCTTTTTGTTATGATACATTCATATGGATCCGAGCCTCCTTTGTCAATGCATGGCATAAATTGCAACCATATTTTGTTGCTAATACAATATCCGAGCAAGCACACTGACTATCTGATTGCGCTTACCAGGCAAGCACATGAATGTGTTGTAAAAACATTATTTGAAATTCTTAACACTTTATTGTTTAGTGTAATCATTATTTTTTCCATAAATTTGTATTTAGAACTGCACCATTTTGGTCTTATAAAAGAGACAAAAATTCTAGATTGTTTTGTGTATGACTTTGTATGAGTCACGATGCAAATAAATTGAAGAAAATGGAATTCGTATGCTATGTAGATTTATGTGTATAGTTTGGTTGTTTTAATTTATTTTTGTAACAGATTATATTTATGACTATTTTTATAATTAACACAAAATGTGTATGACAAAAAGAACATATAAAAATGCGTTGGCTATTAAAGAGAAGTCACTGTTTTGCTAGAAAATGTTACCTCAAACAAGTATGATCTACAACATAACTATTCCGTTCTATGCATAGGCTATTATATTTGTATTTTATAAAATAAAAAATAATTGTGTATATTTTTTATTGGATTAATTATAGTCAAGATTAATGAATGTATTTATTGCAGAAAAAAGGTCAACAACGAAAAATGTAGAAAGTATATGATGCTCAGGGTTTAGCTAAAAAAAAGATACATAGTACATAAATGGATAGTGCGAGACACATCTTTTTTTCTGGGTTAACACTGAACCCTACGAGCCAAGCCTGCGCTTTATAGTTTACAAGCTGATAACATTACGAATAATATATTTGATACTCATGTGTTTTCGCCAACTGTTTATATTTATTAGAGAATAAAACTCAATGCAAGCTATCGCACAAGTTTTGATAGGTCAAGGGTCTGGAAATACTAAAGAAGCGTTTGAGTCATCGATAAAATCGTAAGCTTCACTGCGTATAGCCTTAATATCATATCAAGAACCCTCAACGCTTCTTGAAATTTTTTTGCTTCCTAACCTCTTAAAGCTTGCGCGATCGGCTGCAGTAGGGTTTCTGCTACAATACATATTTAGGTGCATCAAGTTTATTTGTATTGTAGTTACATGTAAAGAGAATCTATTTCTATCTGTATGTACGCGTAAGCGGTTATTTAAGTTATGTTGCAATGTAGCATTTCTTTTATGTAAATGTGTGAAAATTGGTGATTTCGTAATTTTTATCACGTGTTGGCAGTTAGATTATTTGCATCTATCTTTGTCACAATTTCCCTTAAGACATGTTAAAATTAACATAACTTCACTCATGGTTAATTTGTTGATTGTTTTTAGTACTGAATATTAAATAATCGACAATAGTTCGGTTAACAAACAAATCGGCAAACAATCTTCAGACGAAAAACATGTTGTCTAAAACGCTCAACGCGCGACAACCCAAATCCTCGTTACACATACATAACAACATATATCACATATATGATATCTTTAAAAATCATGGTTCACGCTAGACCACTATTTACAAACCCGGGTTCACCCGAAACAGGAGTCGGTTTTAGGGAAAAACCGGTTGATCAAGGAATCGGTAGCTTGAATGAATCGATTGAAACATGTTTTTAATTATTTCAAGAGACTTGATGATTAAAAAATTGGGTCTTAATTAGCATACAAATGAATTTGACAAGGTTTTCGTAGCCCGTGTGTTCTTACAGGTTCAAAAATTTTACATGATTTGTATTTAGAGTCTGATAAAATATGCTTTGTATCATCAACTTTGATTATAAGCCGATCTACATATATAGAGGCGAGATAAAAAGGTTTGATCTATAACTTTGAATTGTCATATCAAAAGTGTTTCTAGCTCAAAATAAGTTACACAAATCTTTGTGTATTTGGCAACCACTATATAAATGTTTGTGTGTTTCAATATTAAATCTTTGCATAAATCAAATTATTGTAATTTTAAACGATGAAGTGTTAATAACCTTTATTTATGTGTTTAAGTAATAGTTATATCGAATATTTATAATGTTAATTCAGTGAATTAGAAAAAGAAAAAGAAAAAAAGAGAATCAAATAAATCATTGTGATAAGAGAGCTAGGTGCAACACTCTACTAATAACACTTTTTAGTGTGCCACCTCAGCGTCATCTCTACAAATCTTCAATAACACACCAATAACTAAAACACTATCAACTGCAAAACAACCAATAACACTTATTGGTGTCTGTGGATCCTAGTTTTTTACCTTTTTTTTTTTTATTTTTTCAAACACATTTCATTGTTCATAATTAAACCAAATTTTATACATTTTAGGGACTAAAAAAAAATCTTAAAGACTAACAATATAAACACATCAAGGACTAACGATGTAAAGAAAACTGTCAAATGTACTAACAACGTAAGATACAAAGCAGAAAGGCTAAAAATGAAAAAATGCAGAAAAAACTTCATCTTATCTTCTCCAAATGGGTGGCAAACAAGGGACGAACACAAACACAGAAATTCTCTAACTTCATCTTCTCCAAACTGTCACAAACACAAACACAAAGATTCACACAAACAAAAGTACACAACACACAAACACAAAACCTAGTTAAAAAAATGAAAAAAAGAATAATGCTCATTGGTTAGACAGCGAAGAACCAACGACACGAATGGCATTGCTTGCGGTGCAGTAATGGTGACATTAGTTCTTTTTTTGGGAAACGGCAGAACGGCGGTGACATCTGCAATGCATAGCTAAAAGCTTTTTACTATTTCAAAAAGTATTTCAAAGACTTTTTCGCATTGCAAAATTGAACTTTTTCAAAAGCTTGTTAAAATGACTTGAAGTATACCAAGCGTTTGAAGCATTGTACTATACAAATATTTTGAAGCATTAATTGGAATGACTGCTTGAAATTAAAAAAGTAATAAAATTAATTAATAAAAAGCTTTTCAACATTTGAGCATTATGGATGATATAAGGCTTTTCATAAATTAAAGATATATTTCTTTATTTGTGCAAGTGAATTTTTGACATAGATTAAAGAAAGAAAGTTGTAAGCAGAGAAAATATAAACATACCCATTGTTAGACTAAAAGTAATGGGACACCAAAAAATCACTCAGATACCGTCACATCAACTTTCTCTCTCTTCAAACACCACCCAGATAACACCTAGACCAAACCCACGTAGTAAGGAGACCAAACATTTTTTTTTAAATTAAATTTCATTTAAACTACAAACGTTACATTAATATTTCAAATAAAATTAAAAAATTACATAAAATAACTAAAATAAAATTAAAAACATTACAATAAAATTAGTGTGCATTTGTTCGATGCCAAATGTGTTCCACTAAATCTGCTTTAAGATCTAGATGAGTTTGTTCGTTGTGTATTTCCCTAATAACTTGTAACCTTGATTCTCCCTAATAGATGATAATCTTCACGATGTTGTTCCTCCGGACAAAAGTTGGGAGATATTGCCTTCTTTTTGTCTTTTCATATCATATTATGTAATATGATGCAAGTGTACATCAAATGTGCAATTTTCTCAAGACTTCGCGACCGTGCGGGCGTTTTCATTATAGCTCACTTTTTCGTTAGCACGCCAAACGCTCGTTCCACATCTTTTCTTGCTGCTTAATGCGCTTGCGTGTATATCTTATTCGCTTTTCATCATTCGAGCCTGGTTGTGAAATAGACTTAACAAGAACAGCCCATTCCAGATATATCCCGTCAATAAGATAATATCCCCATCTATAATTCACGTTATTAGCCACAAACGGAACCTCTGATGATTTCCCAACTTTGAGATTGTTTAAAAGAGGCGATTGACATATAACGTTGACGTCATTGTTCGACCCTGCAACACAAAGAGCGCATGCCAAATCCATAAATCTTGTAAGGCAACCGTTTCTAATAAAATGAATGGATATGGCCCGGAATCACCCATAGAAAATTAACCACGTAGATGTTGTGGCCATTGAGCCCACGATCATTTCTTACAGTCAATGCTTCCTATCATACCAGAAAACCCATGTTTTTCCTCGTGAAAAGCATAGAGTTTTTCGACGTCAGTTTGTGTAGGCCTTCGCAAATACTCCTTGCCATATAACTCCATAACCTCGTTAGAGAAAGAAACAAGACAATCCCGTGAAGTTTTATCACCAATTTGTAGATATTCGTCTAAAGAATCTGGAACGGCGCCATATGCTAAATGACGAATAGCAGAGGTACACTTCACTAGCGGAGAAATGGCAGGTTTTCCCGTACAAGCATATGATTGTTGAAAATATGGACAGTTATCGGTCAATTCTCGAAGAATGCGTGTGAACAATGTTCGAATCATTCGGAAACGTTTACGGAATAAATAGTCATTGTACATTGGTTCTTCACCGAAGTAAGCCGCCACAATACGTTCATGAGCACCGTAACGATCTCTATTAATAGAGTTTCCTGGGATTTTTGGGATTGTAGAAGTGGAAGCTTGAGAAGTGTAAGCTTCGATAACCAAAGCGGCGTCCTTGACAAACTCGAATAACACACTATTAACTTCCACTTCGTCATCTGTATCGTAAAAAAAGAATTTATTGGAATTCATTTTTTTTAATTTGAAAGATTAAATTGTGTGTAGAAAGGATTGAGTTGAGAGTGTATATAAAAATTTAGGAAATGGAGGTTTTTATAAAGAAAACGTAGATTTTTTTTAATTTTTTTTATTATTTATTTTTTTTCAAACTAGGAGCCAACGACTGCCTTTCACACTTTTTCTTTCAAATGTTTCGATCTACAAACAGACCAAATCAAATTGGTGTTCGGGGGTGGGGGCACGTCAAACATGCACCTAAGTAATAAGGGTGGACGCGATTTGTTGAGGTGGACACAACACTTGTCTGGAGAGGTAGGGTGGGGTGGACCCCATTACATTCAGTCTTACCAAACAAATAAATTGTAAACGATCAAAATTTACTAAACATGTGAAAATACCATATTGTTCTATTCTACTATTCATTCAAGAGTTTTTGCAAATTGATATACGGGGTAATAAAGAATGTTAAACATGTGAAAAATACTATATTGCCCTACTTTACTATTCATTCTAAGAGTTTTTGCATATTGATAATAAAGGATGATGAGTTGTTCAAAAAAATAATAAAGGATGATGCGTCTACAACTATTTTGGATACACAAATGTAAATTAGATAGGTTTTCGGTTAAAGCATGTGAAAAATATGATTAAATATGCTTACAAATTGGAAGATGATTTACATACTCAAACTTTTTATACGTACACTTAAATGTACTAACACTTAAAGCAGAATATAAATACTATACAAGTATCTAATGCATGTATTAAAATATCTCAATCAATTTTTAATGTGTGCAAATTAATTTCCTTACAAATTATGATGCATGTGAGCCATAATAGCCATAATAAGTTCCTCGACTTTGGATTTCCTAAACACTCGAAGATCAAAGAATTACAAAACTAGGGGGAATCTCATGTTTACCCATATATATGTTAGGGCATTTATTTTGGTGGCATTGAGTTAGATAAAATATGATCTGGTAGCACTACTAAAATACCAAAAAATAAATAAACAAAAATAAAATAAAAATACACTTAATAGTGACAAGACACACAAGTGATGGCTTAATCATTTCATTAAAGAAGACTAAAAATGTAATCAATTGAAGTCTAAACAAGACTAAAAATGTACGCTAAAAATGTACTCGATCAAAGAAGACTTTTTCAATATAATCAAATATCTTAAAGATTTTTATTTTGTTATTGATTATTTTAGAAAATATTCAAATCATGTGTTGAGAAATAAAAGAGTAAGATGCTCACCTTCGTTGTAATTTCATTAACAAAGCTCGGTAAAAATCTTTTGTAACCAAATCATTAGTTTACCATGGGTAGTTTACGATATATGCATGTATATATCTATGTGTTATGTGTATACGTATAAAGTTGTGTATATGATATTGTTCATACAATTATTCGCGTACTTGCACGGACGATGTGTTGACAGATCCGGAGGATCTAGTTCTAGTTACCGTGTAATGGGATACTATGGATGAGTATCGGTAACGGGTGATTTATGTCATGGGGATCAAGGGATTAGGATTAAATGATGATATTATTCGTGGGATCAAGGGATTAGGATGTCAATGTTGCAAGTTCCTGTGTCCATCGGGTGTTATGAGCTTTGGGTGTTGTAAGCTTCGGATCTGGCTTCCGGTATTGCTGGAAGCAGAGTATCTGGTGTTACGAACTTTGAGGTTGCCTTTCTGGAGCCTGCTAAGATAAGCAAACAGTTAGTCTCGCCATGGGGACTCACCCGTGAGTAAGCTCCGGCATAAGAATAAGAATCGAATTGGAGAATAAGAGAATATGAGTGAGAGAGAGACAATGTAGTAAATGCTCATATTCAATGCTTACCAAGTGAGGTAATTGAGGGATATTTATAATACTCTTCGGCGCACCCTTTAACCTGGCAATTCGTGGCTCAATCTTGTTCAACGGGTAATACGCTAGCCTCGCCGATCCATTCGAAGTCATAGGACTAGACGAGGTGTTTTTGGTGTTGTGCTTATTTCCTCAAGATGGTTGTTTTTCGATCCTCCGCCCATTAGGTTATTCCTTCCAAGATGCTGATGCCTCCGAAACTGATTGGGTTCCACCTAAGGGGAGTGTCTACGGAGGGATGTTCCAACATCCGGAAGACTACTTTTGTAGCAGATGGATTGAGTTCGGGATCGGACCATCGATACATCATCAAATATGTATTGAACATTTGTTAAAAGTATTTCAGTGAACATAACAAAACAAAATGACTTAATGTGAACCAAAACCTTTTTCTTGGCTAACTTGTTAAACTTCATCATAAGAGCATCATGTGACGTTGGTGTCATAACACCGTGTTATGACTTTCACGTCAGCTTTTCAGCCTATAACTCAGATTCTTTAATTTAGACCAAAACAAACTTTCTTATCAGGCCATGTTATAAGATCACCAGGCCCCACAATTTTTTTATAACTTTTATCATTTATTAGTAACACGACACTTAAATAAAAATATTACATAATTTAAATAAAATATATTACATTTAAAAAATTATATAGAAAATAAACCTACAAGGTATAAAAAATAACCACTAGGGACTAATTATGTACAAAACAAACTAACAAGGCTTAAAAAATAAATCACTAGTGACTAAATATATAGAAATACAAATAACAAGGTTTTTTTTTTTCTTAAATAAATAACTCATCTTCACTTTCACGTTTACCCTAGTTGCATCACATATACATCTGCACACAAAAGAACAAAAAAATAAAATTAAAAGGCAAGCTAAAAAACACATCAAAATCAAACACGTCCACAAAGCACAAAGCAAAAACACGAAAACAACCTATTTCGAATTAAAAAGAATAAAAGAGAGAAATGCTATAACTTTAGTGGTGGCTATGCTCGAGACCTTATAACGCGACCACCGATATGCTGACTCATGCGATTGACGACATTAGCCCTATAACGCATTCGTACCGGGATGCTCTAATTAAACTAAATCAATGATGTTAATCTATAGAGGTATATCCGCTAGATATCTTGTATATTATTTATTTATCGTTTGAATTTTTGCCTTCGTCATGACATAATTATTGGAATTTACAAATGCACCAATGAGTTGACATATTATTCTTTTATATTTATACCTTCACAACATAAGTGCTTACTAGGGAACTAATTAAACACATATGACTTAAAAACATCTAACATTACTGTTTGACGTGTATGCTTACTCAAACGATAACAATATTTAATGTAGACAACAGTAGTGTAGCCGTTTTGCAAGATGTGCCATTGCGAATATTATATATTGTAATCCACAATGATATGTATGTTATGATTTAAATTCATTTGAGGACTAATAGAAAAGCGATGATAACCACACATACGCAAATAATAAAGTGTGAAATGTCTTACTCATCAACCAAATACCTTTCGACCAAAATATATTAATAATAAGAAGTTTCCGCGTCATTTTATATAATCATTTGATATATGAACAAGGCCACATCATTAGATTATGACAGGAATTAAACAATCCCAAAACTTTGGAAAAATATCATTAAACTAACATCTAAACAACATCTTAATACGCAATCAATTTTAATTGGTCGCTATATTTCTCATTTCTATTTTTGTTGCTCTTGGCGGCGCTTCAATTATGAGGGACTTTTAAACTAGTATGAGGCCATTTTCTGTTTGGTTTTTAAGTTATTCGGTTCTAATTTGGTTATATAAAAACTTAAATAACACCTTCATAAACACCATTACGATCATGCATATCAATTTGGTTCTAATTTTCGGTTTCGTTTTTAAGTTATTCTGTTCTAATTTGGTTCTAATTTAGTTTTAAAATAGAATTAACATTTGGTTCAAGATTATGCATGTCAATTTCATAAACATCATTACGAGGAACATTAAAATAAAATACATTATTTAAAGAAACTGAAATTCTATAATCTGTAAAAGTTTGAACATAACTATTATCAACCAAACGTGAAACTGAAACAACACATTTAATTATAGACGGTGCATAGTGATAATTGTCTAAAACAATAACTAAGCCCGAAGGCAACACTAAGTCAAAACTTTCGATGGCTTCTACAACTGTACGCACTCCATTACCCACGTCCAGATATAGACTTTCATGTTTCAGCTTCTTCTCTCTTCTAAGTCCCTGAGAAGTGTTACAAATATGAGTACCACATCCAGTGTCATACACCCATGATTTATTATTCGGAGGAAAAGAGAATAATTAAATTGTGAAGATACCTGAAGTACTGGCACTAGAACCAACTTGCTTCTTCTTCTTTTGGTACAACTCTAGCAGGTAGATAAGACAATTCCTCTTCCAATGTCCCACCTCATTGCAATGATGAGAAGCCTGATCCTTTACAGGATGCTCTTTCTTAGCTTGGGGGGGATTCTTAGATTTAGGAGCATAAGCAGTCACATGCTTACCATTGCCCTTACCTTTATCCTTGCCTTTGTTCGCCTGCGGTTTCTTGTTACGTTTTTGGATTCTGCCACCATGAATCGTTAAGACTTGTGGTGCAACAACCTTCTTTGGTAAACCTTTCTCATACTCAATAAGCAAAGAATGTAGCTCACTTATTGTCTTCCCCATGATGTGCATATTGTAGTTACGCACAAATCCTTCAAAATCCTTAGTAAGGGAATTGAGAATTAGGCCAACAGACATAACTTGAGGCAAAACATAGTTGAGGCATTCCAATTGTTCCACATAGCTCTTCATCTTTAGAACATATGAGCTAATGGATTGCCCTTACTCCTGTTTACAAGCATGAAAAGTCTGAATAAGATCAAACGGTTCAAAACACCTGCTTGTTTTTTAAACATGGATCTTAGTTCTTGAAGCATAGCATGAGGAGTGTGATTCTCAAACTGTTTTTGAAGTTCCGGATTCATACTACTGAGAATCAGACATGCAACTTTAATTTGACGATCATACTGAGTATTCCATGCTTCCAACTCCGCATTGGGAGCATTAGGACCAGGAGTAGGAGTAGCAGTAGCAGCTAAAGGCTGTTCCAAAACACGAAGTCTCTTTTCAACTCTCTGGACAATCCTAAGTTGATGAAACCAATTATTGAAGTTTTGGCCAGAAAGTTTTTCCCTTTCGAGCATCGACCTGAAAGTCAAATGATTCATGTTTTGAGCAGGTTGTGCCATTCTACAAAATAGACAAAAGTTCAAAATTTAGTACTTTCGATAATAAATCTTTAAAGAAAATTAAATACCCATAGTTTAAACGTATAAACCAATTAATTTCTTTAAGGCTAGGATCCTAATTGACATAGCACCATCACATCAATTGATCAACTAGCAATGGTGTTATTCAAGAAGGTAAGTGTCGAACAATAATTGCAAATCCTGTGCAATTCCTATATCATTATTGGACTTACTAATGGCACTAGGGGCAATCACATAGTGCATGTAAGCATGTTTTATCCTATCTTATGCCTCGGGTTAAGGGTCTCTCCATAGAACTTGATTAAGTTGTCCAATAAAGAACTGTAAATAGTCCACCACCGTCTCACAAGTAGTAGTAATTTACCTTGGGTTGCAATCTACCTACATCTCACATAGAGTAAAAGGCAATTGCAAGTGTTCTTACAATTGAATGGCATAAACTTAAATTTTTAAAGAGTATATAAATTTGATGTGTATATCGAATATGTATGAAGAAGCATGCATACACCTTTGTATTATAGTTTTTAATAAAAAACTTTACTCAATTAAGTTATTTATTACAGCCTATGTCACTTAAATTTTATATACAAATCCTGTGAATATAAAAATTAATGACATAGCACTTTAAAATTTGACGATTCAATGTGATTTAATATTCTTTACATCGCGGTATTGGAAAAAAAACCAATTAAAGAAAGACGAACCACTATATCGTACTACTACATGAGTCAAAAGCCCAATTTCTTTCGATAATTCCCTCATATGCCGAAGCATGTATTGGGGCGTGAAAAAAATGAAGGTCAATCACCCTAAAAACGATTTTACCAAGGTTGCAAAAATCGTGAATCGGTAGTGAGGCGGTCGACCCCCCTGTAGCTTGTAATCGGCCTAGGCGGGATTAATCGGTAATTAATCGGATTGGCATTTTTAAGAACATCTTGTAATAGATATAAACAACGACTATAAGTGATTACATTCGTTCAGGGTTTCAAAAATAGCGGATCGATGATTAATTGTATTGGCATTTTATGCAAGTTTTAGGTATTTACGGCAAGTGTTGGTATTTTCGGCAATATTTTCCTTGAAAAACATCTTGTAATAGATATAAACAGTGATTATAACTAATTTACAACGAGTTTAGGGTATTTCCAGTAAGATTTCCATGTTTTCGGCAAGTTTGACCATCGTTAACCGCCGTTGACCATGGTTGACCAATTTGTTTGAACGATTTACACAAATCGGAAAGGTTAGTGGCCCAGTAGTACCTAATCGATGATTAATCGGCCTTGTAGACCTTTTTGCAACATTTCATTTTACAAAAACCATCCACTTGCAAATTACATCCTGGTAGCTTCGAGAGAGACCTACACCCTTAATAATTTGTAAGCCATTGGTTGATGCAAAACTCGTTATCGATAAAAGGTGCAAACTTTAATTTAGAAAACACATTAAAGAGTTTATTTAAACATGTTATAGCCTTGGTAGCTTCGAGAGAGACCCACACCCTCAATAACTTGCTTATACATGTTTAATTACACCACGTTGTTTCATAGTTATTAGTCATGTTTATTTATTTTCTAAAAACACACTTTGCTTTTACACGAGTCATAACTATCAAAAGCAAACAAATAAACAAGTAATAATAATATAACAATTATCGTTACAATTAACAATTAATTTCATGCAAATTATAATCCGGTGACAACCTAATAATAATCAACTAAGTTTAATATGTATATATTTAAATAAGGCTCCTACTCGGTTTTTGAGCTTAGTACCAAGTGGATCACATACATCGATAAAATCGACAGTCGTAAGCATTAAACAAATATATATCACATTCACATAAAAGTTGATTAATGAAGGAGTCTTCCCAACTTTATAATTAATTATGAATTTTAGTGTTCTTGCGTCATATAATAAATAACTAAAAACATCTTAATTAATTTATTAAAGATCTAATCCCCGAATCTACATGTACATCAATTAACAATTAATTCAAGAATCATATATCTAGTATCAAGAATCATTATCCATGACAAAACATGTATCTTTTTTTTTGGGTAAAGGGCTTTTTCCCTGATAAATGGTATATAAATCATAATAAGTTCAGGCGAAATGACAAAGCATTAAATCGACTATACAAAACATACACACCCTTTGTGCTTCAAACCAAATAAAAAAAGTGACATGCCACTCTAATGATAGAACTAGAATCTAGATGTTACAAATGAAGAAATCACGACAAAACAAACTTACGTCTAGCCTAAACAAAAACCTAACATTCTACATGATGAATAAGAGTACGAGGTAAGTCCCACTCAGCCATAACCTTACCCGCACATCTTGACTTCTTAAAACGAAATGATAGAAGCTTTAAACGAATAGTAGCCATAATCAAGTGAACCACTTGCTCCTCTGATCTTTTGTTTTGCTAAAAGAGACAAGAATTCCTCTCTTGTCAAACATAATAAAACATGCATCTTTTCATCATGGATATCATATTACCAATTAATAATTAATAATTGCAAAAAATCAAATAACGTCATATAATCAAAAAATTACATGTTATTAGCACGTAGAAATTGCATACACCCTAGGTTTTCATTCTACCAATTTAAAGAGCATAAAGATCTAATCTTTTTACATTAAAAAATCTCCCAAAGGGCTATAAAATCAAGAACGATAAAAACCTTTCAAACAATTGATAATATATAACGTTTTTAGGTAATATACTACACTATTTAACGGCTCTGATACCTTTGACGCAATATTAAGGATCACATAATATAAACATAACAATCACAAGTACGCAGCGTATTAAGGATCAAATAGTGCAAGTAATTAACCTAATCTAATTACCTTGTTTACCTTTATGTATGTCGGATCGAATCAAGAACTAGGTACTAATTTCCCATTTTCTTTAATCGACCAAAACCAAGAACCCTAGTTAGGGTTTAGTTTGGATCGATTGTAATAAACCACCAAGAATCAAAGATTGATTCATCTACGTTTCCACACACACGTTTTACTAACGATAAAATTAGAATGCTAGTTCTCGATCACGAAAACACCAATTACTTGTATTCAAGAAACCAAAATAGAACCTAGCTCACTAGGGGTGTTCGATCGGTTTTAAGAAGAAGAGAGAAAATTGGTTTGCTTAGATTTTCAGGTTACGTGAATAATGAATCCATAAGATTCATTATGTAGTATTACATAACTTGGAGTGCAAGAAAAGCTAATCTCACTTCATCCTATGTGGAGGGGGATACTAGATCATTCTCTCCATATTTTACAACCGGGTCCTCTTACTTGCGTCTAATGACCGTTAGTTAACTATTGTTAAGTAAAAATTAATTAACGACCGTTAAGTTTATTTTCGTGAAATAAAAATTAACATACTACTCTAATATATTAATTATATAAAATTGAATCTCAAACGTAATGCGTGCGATCCCATAAGCTCACGTATAATCCGGACATACGTTTATGAGATCTGTTCATATTCCAACAATTTCCGATTGTTGCTGTGTAGTTTTTGGTTATCAAACGGACCTCCTCATGAGGTAATTTTAATGTGGCCGATAATGATTATTTGAATCTTACTTTGTGTACGAGTTTCAACTTGTGTGATTCTATCAATCTGATACACAATATATCAAGTACATAATATATCACATGTGTTTAGTTGTTTTTACTTGTCAACCCTCATACTATAAGCCTAAAGTATAATGGATTTGGGTTGATGTATCAAACATAGGTTTTAACTTGCTATCTCAAATAAATGTTTTGAATTTGTTTAATCTTGGTAACTTAAAAATACAGAAAAGCTCAAAGCATAAGTTGATCAATAATTTGAAAGAATAATAGGGTCAGTAATAGGTGTTATATGAGAGAGTTAGGTTAATGTTGGAATCACTCCTAACTTGTATTTCAAGTGTTAGTCATTCAATATGTAATAGGTTGCTTAATTAGGCTTTTATGTTAGTTATTAAGGCTAGGCTCATGTAGAAAGCTCATGAGCCTATGCCAAAGCCCAATAAGAATGGAAGGGACTAGATATGTTTCCCTAGCTCTCTTCCCTTATAAATAGACATGTAAACCTTCACTTGAAGTATGGTTGTTCATCTTAATACATTTCCTACGCCTATACTTCTATCATTCATACATGTGTGTATTTTGTGTGTTCAACCGATCACCTTTATCTCTATTTTTTACATATTGATCCTTGTGTTATATTATGGTGACCTAACAGTGGTATCAATCGCCATCTAGTTGGGTGAAATACTTTTGTCTTTGAAGTTTGTTTCTATACGCGTGGGTTTAGCGATATACACCTTTCATACGCTTAAAGCTTTGATTTTTACACTTGTAAACTCAAGATTCTTGTGGTTTACGGTTTATTTAGTGTTAGAGTTTTAGTTTTTTGCATCAAGTTTTAAACTTTACGTGTGTAGATTAGTTTTTAAGCTTGGTTTGTTTTGTGTCTCATTTGTTACGCGTAAGGGTGAAAGTGTCTTTGGATCATCAAGTTTCAAACTTTATTGTTGTTTTGGTGATTTTGAAGCTGTTTCATCCTTAAAATCAGGTTTACAAAACATTTTTGGGCATAAAAATCAGTTTTGGTGAATTTGGTACTTCCTACGCCTAGCTAAACCCTAGTTTTATGCTTAAGCATCTACGCCTAACAGTTTTCTACGCCTAAGGTTTTCTTCATTTGATCTTGGTATTGGTTTACTCGGTGTTTTCTTGCTTGGATAAGCACGAAAACACTTCAACTAATGGATATCTTTTACACTTGGATAAGTGTAAAGGATTTTTGGGTAAAACCCTAGTTTTACGCCTAAGCTCTAAAGTTTACGAGTAAACACTCTACGCCTAAGTCTAACTTACGCGCAAGGTTCTTACTTACAAACATTAAGTTTATGCATAAGCTTAAGTTTAACCTAAGGTTTAAGCGTAAGAAGTATTTACGCCTAAGCTCCTGTCTACGCGTAAGGATAACATTCTACGCCTAAGCTGGTTTCTACGCCTAAGTGTACTTCATCAACAAACTTAAGTTTCACTCGACTACAAAGATCCATCCTCAACACAAGTTTCAAGATGTCTCAACCACCATACTCTAACTACTTCCCTCATGAGTATCCTCAACAACAACCACAACAACAACAACAATATCAACAATATCCTCAACAACAATTTCAACCACCATCTCAAATGTACTTTCCATAAGGAGTAAACCCTCTTCCACCTCAAATGCCTCAACCAAACCCTCGTCAACAAGTTCAACATTGTAACTACTTCCAATATCAGTTTCCCGCTAAGTATGCTATGAATGTCACAATGCAAAAGAAACCTTCTTGGTTTGCAAAGATGTGTGGAGCTTTAAGTAGCCAAAAATCCATTCATGAAGCTGGATCCCTTGATAGACCTCTAATGCTCACTCCCAGAAACTACGATCAATGGGTGATAAGGTTTTTTAGGTTTTGTGATCTCAAGAAACCACATGGTAAGTTTTTGAAGAAGGTCAAACTTGAAGGTCCTTTTCAGATGCCTACTATCACTATACCCTGAGATCCGAATGCTACTCCACCAAGAGATGATGTTACCAACGTTCTCAGCATCGATCAACTCACTACTGAACAACTTCTTCACTTAGAAGCTGATGAACTTGCAATGCAATATATCCTTTTGGGTCTACCCAATCCGATACTTCATAGTGTTGATGCTCAGAAGACTGCTAAAGCAATGTGGGAGCATATTCATCTTCTCATGGAAGGAACTGAACTCAATCAAGAAGACATGGAATCTAAAATTTACTTAGCATATGAAAACTTCATGATTGAACCAGGGGAATCATTAGAATCATACTATCATCGGTTCTCAGACATCATCAATGACTTGGACAAACAGAATATCATTATGCCAAGGATTGCAATCAACATAAAGTTCCTGACCTGTCTTGGTCCTGATTGGGAGAAGTATGTTACATTCATCCGTCAAGCTAAGAATCTTCATCAAGCTACTTACGGGTTGTTGTATGACTATTTGAAGCACCATCAAAAGGAATTAGACAAAGACATAATCATTCGTGGAGTCCCTGCTTCTCCATCACTCCTGGATAATCAAACTCTTGCTTTGTATACTCAAGCATGTTATCCTCAATTTCCGAACTTGCTAACTGTCTTCACAAATCCACCATAACCAACTGCTCAAATTACACCATATGATCCATCACAGCAACAATCACAAGAAACTCAATTGGTTCCATACAACAAAAACAATGATCAAGCACTCTACAGTGAATCAAATGAGGATGCAGAAGCCTTCGATGCATTGAATCAAGGATTTGTAATGATTGCTAGAGCCTTCAAAATATTTGCTAACAAATCCAACAATCGCATTCGTACCTCATCAAACACAAGAAATCAAGATGTTGTTAACAATGGAAAAGTTGAGGTTCAGAACCATGGAAATGGTCGTCAGATAGGTAGTGGTCAAGGGTTTAATGTTAATGGAAGGAATAACATGGGTGCTCCACAACAACGGGTTCAAATGGTTGATCAGGGAAATGCTCAGACTGGGGTTAATGGTCTTCGATGCTACAACTGAACGAGAAGGGTCACCTTGCTAATGCATGCCCAAAGCCTAGAACAAGAGGCAACGCTTATCACAAGGCGACTTTACTCTTGGATCTCAAGGATGAAGCTGGTGGAACTCTTACCAACAAGGAATAGAGCTTCATGGCTAATGCAGATTCTGATGATGACATGGAGGACTTGCAAGCTAATGCAACTGTGATGTTAATGGCAAACATGCAAGAGTTCCACATAAGTGACACAGGCCCAGTGTATGACACTGACGGCTTGTCTCAGGTACCGGATCCTAATATACTTATACATGATCTGATATCTTCGTCTGCATCTGCATCCGACGAGGCACAAAGTGTTCAACATGAACCTTCTACATCTCATTACGACGATATTCAAATGGATCCCATAGTTACATTTGACGATCAATATGACCTAATGGTTAATATTGATAATCAAGTTGACTCCGTGGTCATATTTGAGGATCTAAATAATGATTATGTTGAGACTCAAGTTGAACAAACTAAACCTTTGTCTAATCCAGATTCGGAACTCATGACCTTATGTCAGACCACCCTATCTAAATTGGAAAAATGCAATGAGACTAATAAGAAACTGCAAGATAAAATTGCACTATTGACTAAGGATAATGAATGCTATAAGTTTCAACTCAACATTTTTGAAACTAAAGAGAAATGTGAAAACAGTTTTGAAGTCGCTTTTGCAAAATCATACCAAAATGAAAAATCTTTAGAAATTCAAATACGTGATCTAGTTGAATCCAAGAATGCATTGCTTTCTCAAATAAAACAACAAAAAATTGATCATAAACCGAGTCTGAGTTGTTAAGTTGTGTCAAAAACAGTTTTCTGAGTACAAAAAGAATTCGAGGAGACAAATTGATCAGTATCTAGATGAAATTGTCGATTTACAAAACAAAATCAAAGAGTTTCGAAATGTTGTTTATAAAAATGGTGAGTATATCACAACAATTCAAAAGTTTTCTTTTAAGCTAAATCCAGATGGATATGGACCAATTCTTGCTTATTACAAACCAAGTTTTTCACATAGAGCATTCAAACCAAATCCTCAAGTTTACAATGCCGAACATAGAATTGATGACTCAATTATGAGTGTTGTTGAATATAATCGTGATGAGGAATCAGATGTTGATGCTGATGCTGATGCTGAGAGTCGATTAAAAATGGAAAATGTTGAATATAACAAACCATTCGATTACTCAAAAATCATACCGTTTGTAAAACAACAGGATAATACTAACACACCTTGGGTTATTACACCAATTCCTGAGTCCTCTTCTAACGATGGTCCCCAACACAATGTTGCACAAATTAATAGTCCTTTACCTTCCTTCAGTAAAGTAAAATCATTACCCGAATGATGTCAAGTTTTTAAATATTTTGATACATTCATGTCTGACATCAAACTTTTGGAACATGAAATTGAAGTTAATTCTGAAATAAAAGCTGAACACTTTCAATCGCCACATCGTGAAATCAAAGAGATATTTTGAGAAAAGACTTTTACCCATGTCCGAAATTTAAAAATATGTGCAATATATTGGGAGCAGGATCTTCACAAGGAGATTGGTCTTATGAAAAGCAGGCCAGAGAAACGAAACATCGATTTCAAATACTAAACAAAAAGAAAATGTTAAGAAATCATGTTGATCAACTCTTGGAAGATTTTATACGTGTTGATACCATAAATGTTGTGTTGTTACATACTGATGCATATGCATTTGATTATATTGCTGTTGATTCTGTTGATAATGTTGAGAATATTGATAATGTGCCTAAAATCGAGTCTTTGAAAATTGAAAATGAGCGTTTGTTAAATGAACTTTCGAATGCAAAACGTCGTCTTCAATGGTGTCAAAAACATTGTCAAACTCGAGAACTTGCTTTGCAAAACAAACTCAACCAGTTGCGTGCAAAATCTTTTGATCCAAAACTTGAACAACTGGATGATGAAAATGTATCTTTAAAATGTCAAGTTTCAAAATATGAACAAGAAACTGCCAAAGTCAAAACTGAACATGGTGTCATATTTGATTTGCTCAAAAAGACTTGTGCTAAAGCATCACAAGAACTTGATAATCATCTTGCATACACTAAAGATGTCTTAAACGTTAGTGGAAACATTCGCTCTGAAAATCAAGATTTGTTGCACACTATAGTTGAGTTGAAAGAGAAGTTAGGGAAGTATGAACAAGATAAGTCTAGTAACACAAATGTTCTTGCACCTGGAATGTTTAAAATTGACACTAGAACGCCTAATGACAAACCACAAGATATTAATGTGCTTCCTTCCACTTCTACAGGAGTAGTTGCCTCTAATCCTAACGTTAGCACTTCACAGCTTAAGAGGAAAAACAGGAAGAATAGGAAGTTGCAACGTAAGAGAAGAACAATAAAGACCTCTGAAGTAGAAGAACACCTTAGGACTTTGAATAAAACTCATGTTGCACCCACTTTAGACATTGCGGTAGACAAATGTATTAGAAAAAGTGATATAATGAATGCTTAATCGTTAAGTACGTTGAATGTTTTGTTTCAAGCATCTTGTGTTGGTTGTCGTAAAAGCATGTTTTCTGGCTGTCATGATAAATGTGTTGCTAAGTCTATCTTATCTCGTAAGCGAAAACATAGAAATCGAACTACCTCTAGGCCCATTAATGCTTCTAAGTCTGTGCTAGGTAAACTGCCTTCTAGTGTTTCTGCAACTATCATTACTGTACCCATAGAACCCACTTCACCTCCTAGGAAGAAAATATCACCTAGTGCATTCACTAAGACCAAAGCACGAACTAGTTGGACTTGGCAGAGATGGTTACAAAATACACCGGTTTAAATGGATTCCTAAAATCATTAACATGTGTATTTCAATCTGTAATCATAGCGGAACCCTCTAAATCTTTGGGTTCCACCTCTACTTCTATTCCACCGTGTCGTGCGTGTGTAATGCACGGTGTCTGAGATCATCCTTTGGATTGTTGATAGCGGATGTTCCCCGACACATGACAGAAATCTAAAGCATTATCAAACTTTGTCTCAAAGTTCATCAGTCTTATCACGTTCGGAAATGATCGCTGCGCTATCATGGGCTCTGAGATTACATCAATGGGAACATCGAAATTAGCAGGGTTTACTATGTGGAAGGTCTCGGTCACAATCTCTTTTCAGTCGGTCAATTTTGTGATGGTGATTTGAAGTTGCTTTTAGGGAGAAAACTTGTTTCATTCGTGATCTACAATGAAACGATCTTATGTCTGGAAACCGCACATCAAGCCTTTACACAATCTCAATGCAAGACATGATTGCTTCATCTCCCATTTGTCTACTCTCTAAGGCAACATCTACAAAATCTTTGCTATGCAACCGACGACTTTCACACTTTAACTTTCAAACCATAACTAATCAAGCTCCACAAATGATCATCACATTTCTCACGAAAATTCAAGTTCAGCTCCGGAACATAGTCATACAAATCGAGCAGACAAAGGCGAATTTGTGAATCAAACTCTTAGAGAATACTATGAGAAAGTGGGAATTGAGAATCAAACATCAATTACGAACACCAAAACAAAATGGGTTGTCGAAGACGAAACCGTACGTTAGTGGAAGGCGCAAAACGATGTTGATCAATGCAAAACTTCCGGATTACTTATGGGCGAAGTCGTGTCAGCTGCATGCTACACTCAAAAGCGTTATATGATAACCAAACGCCACAACAAAACACCTTATGAGCTTATCCATAACCGTAAACCGAATCTCGAACACTTTCATGTATTTGGTGCTCTCTGTTACCCAAATAATGATCATGATGACTTTGGAAAGCTCAAGGCCAAAGCTGACATTGGAGTCTTCGTGGGATCTTGTGAAAACTCAAGGGATACGGATTTGGAATCGTTGTACAAAGGAGATTATGGAAGCGATTCATGCTAATTTTGATGAGCTTACAAAGATGGCTTACGAGCAAAGCGACTTGGAACCCGGACACTTGATCTCAACTTCCCCCAAACCCCATCATCAGCTAAACCAAGATTACAGCTTACTCGTCGTCAAATGGAAACGTTATTTGCTCCACTATTTAGTGATGATATTGACCAACGTGCTCCAGATGTATCAAATATTTCCGCTGCTCGACCTGATAATATTCAAACCCTTGATACACCTGAAACAACAACAACTATCATTGAAGCACCTCCAATTGATTCAACAACAACAGCCGAACAAACTGCTTCTAATGACGCTGATCTAGCTGATGATCTTCTGAATCAAGATGTACCTGAACCCGCAGATTATGATGGAAATGCATTCTTGACCATTTTGCTCTGGCGCATCTTTAGATGTCATGGAATCCTTACCGACCATCCAATCCACCTAATCTGCATAATGTATATCAACATCAACCCTCCAAAAATCGTTTGACTAAAGAACATCCTCTTGTTAACATTATTGGAAACCTAAATCAACCAGTCGTTACTAGACAACGCCTTTAGACTGACGGTGAACACTGCATTTATGCCCTCACCGTCTGTCAAACTGAACCTAAAAACATTAAAGATGTAATGACCAAAGATAACTGGATTGAATCCATGCAGGAAGAACTCAATCGGTTTAAATGTCTTGAAGTATGGAATTGGTTGAAAGACCCAGCGGTCTATGTCATTGGTCTCAAATGGATTTGGAAAAACAAGTTAGATGTTGAAGGTACGGTTATCGAAATAAGTCATGTACGGTGGCTAAGGGTTATAGGCAGGGAAGAGGGATTGACTTGAAGAATCATTCGCACCGATAGCTAGACTTGAGGTCATGCGGATTTTTACGGCGTTCGCGGCTCACATGAACATCACGGTCTATTTGATGGATGTCAAAACCGCTTTTCTGAATGGTAAACTCAAAGAAACGGTATATGTTAGTCAGCCAGAAGGATTCGTTGATCCAAAGTTCCCTAATTATGTCTACAAATTGAATAAGGCTCTTTACGGCCTCAAACAAGCCCCTCGGGAGTGGTATGATGAGTTGTCCTCCTTTCTCCTTTCTCATAATTTTGTCAAAGGATCGATCGACCCAACACTGTTTATCCAATATCACGGGGCACACATTTTAATTGTTCAGATTTATGTGGATGACATCATTTTTGGTTCTACCCACATAAAGTACTCAAACGCTTTTTTAAAACTAATGAAAACAAATTTTGAAATGTCCATGATGGGTGAACTTACGTTCTTCTTAGGACTACAAGTTCATCGATCCCCGTGGTATTTTCCTAAGTCGATCGAAATATGCTCTTGAAATTTTAAACAAACATGGAATGCAAAGTTGTGACACCTATGCAACACCAATGGCACATACCAACAAAGCGGATGGTGATTTACATGGGAAACTGGTTGACCTACCAAATACCAAGTATTATTGGGTCTCTCATGTGTCTAACGACCCGATGAACCCGACATTGTATTTTTCGTATATCTTTTCTCCCGTTATCAGTCAAGACCAACTGAACAACACCTCACTGAGGCTAAAAGAATCCTTCGATACGTCAAGGGAACCATTAACTTAGGGATCTGGTATCCGAAGGATTCTGGTTTTGAACTAATAGCTTTTTCAGACGCTGATCACGCAGGTTGCATAGATTCACGAAAAAGTACTTCAGGTGGTTTGCAATTTCTTGGTGATAAATTGGTCTCATGGCAATCGAAGAAATAAGACTGTACATCGCAGTCCTCAACTGAAGCAGAATATGTAGCCATGTCTGCGTATTGTGCTCAAGTCATTTGGATGAGAACACAACTCAAGGACTATCGTTATGTATTTGATAGAATCCCAATGTACTGTGACAACAGAAGTGCTATTGCGATCTCGTGCAACACCGTTCAACATTCAAAATCCAAGCACATCGATCTTCGATATCATTTCATAAAGGAGCATGTGGAAAAGGGTACCGTTGAATTATACTTTGTAGGTACTGAACACCAACTGGCGGATCTTCTCACTAAAGCCTTGGCTCCAACAAGGTTTACTGATTTGATTCACCGAATTGGTATGAGGTTTTTGACTCCAGAGGAACTGGACGAACTTTTAAAACATTCTTGAAAATAGTCAAACAGCAAAACCTCTTTTGTATATAAATTTTTTCAAAAACAAAATATAAAAACATAAAATCTGATAAAATCCAAAAATATTCTTCTATCTAAATTTCTTTCAAACATTGCAAGTACAAATCTTTCGTCAACACTTTGTTCCATCAAACATTTCACCATTTTTTCCGAAAAAGTGTTGAGGGGGAGAATGTAAATATTTCTTACTTTCATAAAATCTTGTACTTGCATGTTACCCTAAATATGTTTTTCTTCAGAAATGGTGGATACGTTTCTTGTTATATACTCTCCTCGGACTCAAATATTTTAAAATTTTATCATTTCAAAAGTCGATGGGGAGTATCGTCAAGTTTCTTTCCAAAAATTATGTTTTGCTTAACCAAAGTGGAAGTTATGGGTCTTTGTTGAAAATGGTTGAGGTGGAGGGACCAAACTTGTCAAAGTTGAAAACTCTTTTAACAAAATTCCTCACCTAACCTAATTCAAACATTTATTACTTACATTAAATTTTCAACCAAACCATATCCACGCCTAAGAATCAAAACTCTAATCCGTGCTTCAAACCCGAAATTTGTAAGTTGTAATAGCTTCTAATCATAAAAACAAACATTGGTTTTAAATTTTATTACAATCTAACGGTTAAATCTAATAGAACTTGTGATTTTGGGGTTTACGCGTATGTGTATGATCAAGGGTTTTGGTAAAGTGTGTTTTTGATGAAATGGGGAGTGTCAGAATGTTTTAAAATCAAGTATTATACCCATTTCTATCAACAAACTTCACCCAGAAACTTGTTTCAATGATTTATGAATTCTAGGTTTTATATTCATAATTGGGCGTTTCTTTGATTGAGTGATTTAGCATGATTAGATAATTGGTATAAGTTCTAAACATGTTTAATTGATCATATACACTCTTATATCTCACCCAAAAACAATAGATTTGGTGGAATTAAGATCTTAGGGTTTATATGAGCATATAAACATGAACTTTTGATTCTGTGAGTAGTTGATGTTAAAACTTGTTGGAACTTGTTTCATTAGCATCTAAGATAGTGCAGAAAAAGACTTGATGATTTTCCATGGTTAAATCTCTTATGCGTAATATTAGGGTTAGGGTTTAAGTATAAACTTACACCTAAGGTTCTTTACGCGTAACTGATTAAGCATTTGATAAGTTTTGTGGTCTTGAAAGTGTTTGGAATACATGGTAATCAGATTGTTGTGTTTAACTTGTTACATGCATCTACGCGTAAAAGATCAGAATAAGGTGTTCTTGGATTACGCTTAAAGAATACCTTATGCGTAAAGGTTACACATAAGAGCAATCTTACGCGTAACACTTACGCATAAGGGTCTCCAGTGGGACTAGGCGTATCCTGGGAAGGATATGCGTAAACTTTGGATTTCTACGCCTAAGGGTTACTCTTACGAGTAAACCTTACGCGTAATTCCTTTGCCTAAGCCTACGTGTAAGCTCATAAGCTACGAGTATACTCCTACGCGTAAGACATTCTTACGCTTAAGGGTTACTCTTACGCTTAAGCTTACGCCTACGCCTAAGGTTGTCATGTTTACGCATAAGCTCACTTGCTTACGCCTAAGCTAACTTGTAACTTTACTTTGAAATGTTACGCGTACAAAACTTGTAATATGTTATTCATATGTCACAAAACCAAAATGTCACTCATAAGCTACTAAAAGTTAAAACATTGTGTGATTAAGTGAAATTTGGACATTAAAATTCAAAATTAACATTCTCACGTAACTTATCATGTCAACTTCGGACTATTGGACTTAATGTGACTTTGGACTCGTAACATTCATAAACATAACAACTTCAATCAATAATTGGACAATAAAATCAATCTTAGACTAACATAATGTCTTTCGACATGTTGGTTCTTTTGTCTCAATACCTTTCAGATCACGAAATGGACGTCGTCATGGAAAATCTCAATGCATCCAATGAACTCACAATGGAAGATATCTTCCCAATGGATTATCGCAAAACTATTGGAAAGAACAACCTCAGAGTTGATTTTGATAACTTCACTTGCTAGGAATCCTCCTGCAGAGTTACCGTGGATATTCTAAAGGTTCATCCCTACAGTCTTATGGTAACCAACTCAGCTACAGTACCAAAAATCTATATCCATCAATTCTGGCACACGATGGAGAAGATTGATGGTCAAGATGCTGTCAAAGTAACTCTCAACAACAAGGAAGTCACAGTCACGGTAGCGAATCTTTGCACAATTCTTCTTCTACCAGCTATTCAGTCTGCAGATTATGTGGCAAATCCTACTGAAGAGGCAATAATGCAGTTTATGGTCGACATTGGTTATGATGAAGCTGCTAGAATCATCACCAAACACTCCACTGTTGATTTAAAGAACATCCCTCAGCCATGGAGGACACTTTGCATCATGATCGCCAAATCTGTATCTGGCAGAGATAGCGGTCATGAACATCCTAAACTCATGCACCTTCAAACTTTCTGGGGAATGGTAAACAAGCAACACGTTGACTTTGCAAGTTTGATATGGGAAGATATGATCGACATCTCAAGCACGGGTCAAAGATTCCTTTATCGACATCTGAAAGTTGTTGATCCAAAACATTCTCGGGAAGAATCTGGACATCCCAATGAGAATAAATGACCCCAAAACTCACTCTGTGTTATATGAGCCAACTTTGAACGTTGTCAGATTTAAGGACTCGTCAACACAGAAACAAGGTGCAGAGTTACTTGACTGCCTAATCATTGATACAATCAAGGGTCTTCCCTCGTATCTTCGCTACAAAGAAGCAGTGAGAGCAGGTAAAGTCGGGTTTATGGATGAAAAGACTTCTGCAGTGCCTACTAAAAGGACTAGAAGAGCAGGTAGCACTGGAAGCGCGGGTAGCACAACTAAGTACAAGAAAAGACACCCATCCCTCAAGAGGAAAGTCCTAGGTCAGATCGTTCGTCCACAAGTTAAACCAGAACCTATTCCAGAGGACGACGACTCTGAAACTGAGTCTGAAGAGGTGGTTTACTACTCAGAAACACCAACAGAGGATACATCCTCACCAATGTCAAAAGACAAACTACCAAGTCCCTCATCAGACAAAGGGAAGAAGCCAGTGCTAGAGGAAGAGGAAGAAGATTCGGATGAACAGAATGCTCCAAAAGATGAAGAAAGAGAATACCAAAAGACTCTGAAGCATCTGAGATTGCAGCAAGCTGCAAAAGATTTTGAGGCTCAACAGTTAAAAGGCCTTGGAGGTTCCAGTGGTGGTGCTCCAGACTTACCAGTTCTTGATGCGGTTAATCAACCTGATAAAGGAACTGGTGACACCACAAAGGAATCTACGGAGCAACAGCATCAGAATTATGAGGTCAAGTTCGATTTTGAGGAAGAAGAGCAGGAAACGATATAGAAGATAACTGATGAAGATGTGGAAAAAGCTGCAAAGGAAAAGGCTGATGAAGAAGCACTTGCTAAGAAGGAAGAAGAAGAAAGGATTCGAATTGTAACAGACAGCTACATTCGAGATAATCCTGAACATAATCCTGAACAATCTTCGGAGCCACCCCATGACCCTTCCACAACTGAATCATCATCTCACTCTCCACCACCACCATCAAAAGATACAAACACAAGATCATCGTCCAAATCAGTTAAGAAAACTGCTGATACATAGGCATCTCGAGCTAAGACCAAGATCCTTAAAGTTGTAAAACAAGCAAGAAAACGTAGCATGGTTGATAGAAAGCTGAACTTGCTGGCTGACAGGGGTCAATTTACTTAGCGATGAGATGAACACATTCGTTCAGGAGAGAGATCAGATCAAGCTATTCCTGAACAGAGACATACAAGGAGAAATGGACGAGAAGATCAAAGAATATACTCATCGGCCCTACTCCAATATGTTAAAGAATAACAAAAGACATGTTCTCCAAACAACTTTACCTACTCGAGAACAACGATCGAGAAAATTGTCACAACACGGTGACAATGCATACTCGACCGATCCAGCCACCTCATGTCACATAAATCGTTCTTCTTTCATAGTTTATGATGAGTCTCTAAATACTCATCATTTTGTACTATATAAAGCGCAAAATCATCCGAAAACACTCGAAACACATCAAAATGATCAAAATATCACAAATCGGTGTTTTATGTGTTTTAAATGCAAAATATCAAAATCGGATGAAAAGCGTATCAAATTTGCAAAATTGGCGGTTTTAGTCCCCAAGTTTCATAAATTGTCAAAATAGTCCACGAGCCAAAATTTCAAAGAAAAGTCACCAAAGGTCCTTTTAAAATCAAAAGTTGTCAAATTTGGTCCTTTGGTGAAAAATATCAAAAGTTTGAGAAAATTACAAAATGGTCCTTCAAGTTTGAAAATTGGCGAAATGGCCCCTGAAAATTACAAAATGGCAAGTTTGGTCCTTATACTATTGATACTTGTCAATTTCAGTCCTTGGAGCATCTTGGCAGATTTGGCGACCTAGGTCCCTACAGTTTCGAAATGGCATAAATAGTCCTTGCTATTATTAACTCTTTAATCACCATTTTGACCACTTGACACCAATTGGACCCTGTCAAAATTGAATTGTGAACCCCGGTGCTAATATCTGGTCACCAACCTTCCCGGTCAAACCAACCCAACACTTGGCGCCACTTTTCTTTCCTTCTCCTTTGCTCCGCTTTCATCCATGTCCTCCCCTCACCTCCAGTCAACCTTATCACTCCTTTGTCCCCCCTCCAAACACCACAATCCAAATAACATTAATTGTATTCCTTCCCCATTCACTCTACCTCATCCAACTGTCAAACTCCACTTTCCCGCCAAAAACAATGAATGGCCAAAAAATGACCCTAAGTCATCCAATGGTTGAAATCAGAAGTGGGAATAGCTTAGAGAGAGAAAGAAAAGCAGTTGAGTATAAAAAGGAGGCAAATGGAGAAGAGAAAGAGTTAGCTAGTTTTTAATTTTTCTTCAATGTCGTTTTTAATTTAAAGTCTTCAAATTAGTGTAAAATCTGTTATTTCTTGTTTCTTTGTATCAAATTAAGTATATTGTATCCTTATAAACTCTTTCCAGTTATAAATCCAAGTTTTGTTAAGAATTAATGTTCAAAGCTTACTGTTGAAAATTTGCATATCAAAGTCTCATTCTAAAGCTTCAAATAATCTCTTTTCATGTTCAAACAAGCTTGTTTAAGCTTGTTAAAGCTTTTCATAAGCTTATATTTCAGTTTCTAGAAAACTTGATCAATGGTCAACGAAAGTCAACTGTTAAGCTCAAGTTGGAAATGGTGATGAATTTGGTGATGCAAAGGATGGATTTGGGTTGAAATAGCATGGGTTAGGTTAGTTTTGGGTTTGGTTTAGCCTGCAATAAGCTGGACACAGTTGTGAGTGGTCCTTCCCATTTTCCAATTTCAAGTCATTTGCATAATCGCTTGTATCTTTTACGTGATCACTATTAATGTACACTTGTTTAAATAGTTTTATTTAGACCACAGTAAACTTAGTGTAATCAAGAAATCGATCGGTTTATTGTTTATCTCATTTTAGTTGTGGAAATGATAAGATTAATGGGTGTTTGGATCGGTACATGTAAGCGAGCTTGAGACTTTGTTTGAGCTTGAAAGTTGTATACTCGGTCTTGGTATAGGTTTTAGAACCATTCTAGTCATAGTTTGTGCTGCAATTAGCTTAAAGTCAATATTTCCTTTCATGTGATCTTACGCCCAACTGTTGAGATTTTGTAAAACCAAATCTTGTTTTGTGTTCCAAATTCATAAACAAAGCTTGATATATCTTCATTTAATCTAGTAACATCATTCTCATCCTTAAAATCAAGATCAAAGCTCAAAAAGGTCAACATTGCAGTTTCTTCAAAAGTCAAAAAGTTGAAAAAGTCAGTTTTGGGCTCAACTAGTAAGATTTTTCATGAGCTCATTTCTTAATCATTTTCTATGAAAATTGTTGTTTTAGAAAGCCCTACTGCTCTAGTTTCTTATGTACATTTTATCATAATTTTGTGATTTTTCTACAAGCTTCAAAAGAGCTTCTCTTTAAGCCCTCATCTACCCTGCTCCAAAACTCAGCATAAGCTGAGTTTTCTCAGTCTTTTGCATTGCCTGAGCAGGGCTCATCTTGGCTCTTCTAGGTCTGCAATTTGGCTCATGTGTAGCTAGCCAGGTCTAGAACAGATTCCAGTTGGAGTTTTTCCATTTGCAGCTTATTTAGGTGCTTATTATATAGCAAAGTGGGTACCCATCATTTGTTTACGCCATAAGCTTAGTTGCATCAAATCATTGCAAATTGATCATCGAGTGTTTAGCTTGTTGTTTGTTGTTGTACTTTGAGTGTTTCAGCTTATCACGACTTCGTAATCAGTTGGTTCCTTTTGGTGTGATTTTAGCTTATCAAAGAGCTTATTTTAAGCACTTTCCATAGCATTTGCTTATTCCTCCACACATGCACCTGTTTTTCTAATTTGCCTAGCTTCATAATAATGTTTTAAACTTTTCCTGAAATTTTCATATTTTTCTAAGTTGTTTTGCTATTTTTCTTAATTTAAATTAGTTTTAATCCTTTTAATTAGCTTTTAATACAAATAATTAAGAAAAGTCTCAAAAATAATTTTCATTTTCTTAAGTTTAGATAAATGTAAAAGCTTAAAAAGTATTTTTCCTATTTTTCTCCTTTTATTTGGTATTTTAATAATTTAAATTAGTTTTAAATAGTTTTAAATTAATAATAAATACATAAAAGTCTAAAAATATATTTTCTGTTTTAAAATTAGTTTTATCATATTTTAGATTTTTCCAAGTTATAATTTCATTTTCTAGGTTAAATTTGTATTTTCTTGTATTTTAGTGTATTTTAAATACTTAATAAATAGTTTTTAATTAATAATAATTATATAAATAGTTATAAAAATAATTTTATTTTCTATAAATTTTCTCATATCATTAGGTTTGTAAAATGTATTTTCATATTTTTAGGATCTATATTGTACAAGTTTCACTTTTTATTTAATACGTTTACGTAATTTTTATTTAAACGTAAGTTTTACGTTTTAGGCTTTAAACGTTCATCACTTTAAAAATAGTGATAGCGTTTATTTAATATCTTTTATCATTTTAATTTTCTTAATTTGCATTTAAGTCGCTTTTATTTATTTCCTTTTTCAGTAGTGTAATATTCCATCCAAATCCTTTCTGATCGCTATCATTAGTGATCATTCTATCGTCTGATCAAGTGTTTAACACACCATTGAGTCTCCGTGGGACATAACGACCCGGGAATCCCTGTATTCTCTGATCTTAATTGTATTTGTGTGCGGCGGTTTAAGTCTTTTGACTTATTTGTTCAACATGAATCAAAACCCCAAGCGCCATTGCCGGGAGGCTTTAGCGTGTGTTTAGCCTTTTCGGATCCATTCTTGTGCATATCCCATCTTTTGTAAAAGTTTTTTTGTAAAGTTATCGAAAAATCCAAAAGTTCATTAACACTTTTCCTAAAGTGTTAAAAAGCATAAAAATATTTTCGATCTTTGTTTTATCATCATGTTTTCAAAAACACCAAAATATCCATCTTTACCCTCTCACTTTTTTATTCTTCATCCCTACCCCTCGATAACCTTTGATTCTATCTATGTCTTATCCTCACCCTCTTGATTGTCAATGGTGTGGTGGTCCTTATAATGGTGGCAATGCCCCGGTTGTGGCATGGTGGAATCGAGGAAGCGGATGCATCTATAACCAAGATCCCTATTCCTACCATAACATGGTGATTTATTCCATCGGCTACCACCTTTGTGAGACTCAGCAGTTTCTTGTTGTGAGTCTGTGGTGGTTCACACTCCAGTTCTGATTGTCAATCGGAAACACGCTTGTCATGAGCGGGTTCCGATAACAATTATGACTACAACACATATGACTCACGACCACATCAGTTTCTTGTTGTGAGTATTGTGGAGGTCCTCACTTTAGCTCGATTGTCAAACAAGAAATCCATTTCCTTGTAACAATTACGACTCTTCGTATCATGACCAACCTCCACATGCCAAATGATTCAAGCGACTCCTCTTGAAACTCGACGGACCTTCTATCGAAGACTCGGGTTATTAAAAGAACTTAAGGAGGAGTCGGCTATGTCATCCCATAATCCAAATGAGAAATCCATGGAAGTTTTGTTAGCAAGAGCGGGTCGCTAAATTAGATTCCCAAATTGCCTTTGAACAATGCATTAGGGAATCAATTGCAAAAGAAAAGCGGCCAAATCTAGCTCTCGATTCCGTTTCATTCTCGATGGCGATGATGATGAAGATATCCTTGATATCCTACAATTTTATAACGATTCATCAAGTTCATCGGTTGAGACTCCTTCCATGATCCATCGGGAGAAAAGACTATGATGGAATTACTAGCGAGAAGAACAAATGTTAAGTATAAAACATATGTATGCTAGTCCATCTAATCTCCTCGATCATTGATATCACACGATATTCCCACTCACTCTCTAAACATGGGGATGAGCTTAGCACTATTCCGAAATGGAATCGTCTAGTGTTGAGGACCTTATCCCAATCCGAGAGAGTCACAGGAATTTATGATCATCATGTGATATCCCTTTCCTCTTGAGTGTTCTCAAGATCATTTTGAAACTTTCTCGATCTTAGCGACGATTGTGCTTCCTATGGAAACATCGAGTGCGTTGAGGCATCACTTCCACAATCGATCTTGATCCCTTCTTGAGAGTTCTCCGGTGAACTCACTCACATCAACCCACTCTTTGATTTGAAGCCGATCCGGGAGAGACCGAAAGTCTCATTGATAATGATCGTTCACTCACTTCTTATCCCAACAATCCAAATGAGAATGTTGATCACTTTGTTCCGAAACATTCAAAACAACTCTCACCAATCCTCTATTTGAATTCAACTCGAATTCACTTTAATTCGAGAATCCACTCTTTGATACTCGGATCGAGGATAGTGATGAGCCCACAATGGAACAAGAGTTCACAAATTCACATCATGTGAATGATTCTCTTCATGAGGAGTTCGCGGTGAACTCACTCATATCATATCTCCACCGGAGTATGATTGTTTGGATGGCAAAAATCATGATCGGGGGGAGAGAATCTCAATTTGCATAGTTATGACAAATCTTCCCACCCTCCCCACCGAGATGCCTTCCATCCCAAAGAGCTCTACCAATAAAATCCAAATAAGTGCAATTGCACTTAATCCTGAGGAAGAAGATCTAGTTATGATTGTTATCATGATCTTCTTTCTTTTCTTCACCTACTCGGTGACTTCCTCTCTTCTTCACTCCTTCGGGAATGAGGACACTATCTTTGATCCCGGCATTTTCAATTATCATTTTTGAGCCGGTTCTCTGTATATCTCATCGGTGTGGAACTTTCACGTGCTTCAAATGTTTGTCCAAACATCTTGAATGAAAGTCCGATGGAGATTGTTTCTTCCACTTTGCTTCCCATGAACCAATGAATTCGAGGTCGAGTCAAGCTAGCGACTCGGTAATCAAAAACGATGGTGAACATGGGTTTTCACCCGTGTGTACCACCTAAGTGTGGGAGTGCCCACATATTATATATATATATAAGTATCTTAAAAAAAAAAAAAAAAAAAAAAAAATCCTTTTAAATAATGGCCGTAGTATTTCCTTTAACGTTCTTTGTTTCGCATAACATGCTGTACTTTGAATATTGAGGGCAATATTCATTTCTAAGTGGGGAATTCTCTAATTTCATATATTATTTACCCAATTCCCCGTTTTTGGCCAAAATTTTTTTTTGGAGTAAGTGTTTTACACTTACTAATTTGGTTATCGATCCGCCATATACGTAAGACAAAAGGATTAGCTAATCCAGAGCAAACGGCTCTTGGTAAAGATATATCAAATCCGTTTATATGGCTTGCAATTTGCCCAAAATTGTATGGTTCTCAACTCACCATATCCTTAAAAGTGAAGAGTTGGCTAGCCCGCAAGATTATGGCTTGTGGTAAAGGCGATGGAAAAACCATAATTGGTATTGACTCACCAAAGATAATTCGATAATTTATCTAAGAGTTGGCTAGTCCGATGGGTGCAACACGGTAAAGACACATCAAATCCGTTGAAAGCGGTGGTTTGCTCAAAATCACATGGTTATCGGTGTACCATGGTTCTTACTTGAATGAAACATTTGGCTACTCCGAAGTAATGGCTTTTGGTAAAGAGTTTAAAATCCATTATGTTTTCTCAAATCATTGCTAGGGACTAGCAATATCTTAGTGTGGGGATTGATGAGTCTCTAAATACTCATCATTTTGTACTATATAAACTGCAAAATCATCCGAAAACACTCGAAACACATCAAAATGATCAAATATCACAAATCGGTGTTTTATGTGTTTTAAATGCAAAATATCAAAATCGGATGAAAACGTATCAAATTTGCAAAATTGGCGCTTTAGTCCCCAAGTTTCATAAATTGTCAAAAATAGTCCACGAGCCAAAATTTCAAAGAAAAGTCACCAAAGGTCCTTTTAAAATCAAAAGTTGTCAAATTTGGTCCTTTGGTGAAAAATATCAAAAGTTTGAGAAAATTACAAAATGGTCCTTGAGTTTGAAAATTGGCGAAATGGCCCTGAAAATTACAAAATGGCAAGTTTGGTCCTTATACTATTGATACTTGTCAATTTCAGTCCTTGGAGCATCTTGGCGATTTGGCGACCTAGGTCCCTGAGGTTTGAAATGGCATAAATAGTCCTTGCTATTATTAACTCTTTAATCACCATTTGACCTTGACACCAATTGGACCTCAAAATTGAATTGTGAACCCCTGGTGCTAATATCCGTCGATCAACCTTCCGGTCAAACCAACCCAACACTTGGCGCCACTTTTTCTTTCCTTCTCCACCGCCTCCCTCGTCATCCATGTCCTCCTCTACTCCAGGTCAACCTTATCACTCCTTTGTCCCCTCCAAACACCACAATCAAATAACATTAATTGTATTCCTTCCCATTCACTCTACCTCATCCAATTGTCAAACTCCACTTTCCTTAAAAACAATGAATGGCCAAAAATGACCCTAAGTCATCCAATGGTTGAAATCAGAAGTGGGAATAGCTTAGAGAGAGAAAGAAAAGCAGTTGAGTATAAAAAGGAGGCAAATGGAGAAGAGAAAGAGTTAGCTAGTTTTTAATTTTTCTTCAATGTCGTTTTTAATTTAAAGTCTTCAAATTAGTGTAAAATCTGTTATTTCTTGTTTCTTTGTATCAAATTAAGTATATTGTATCCTTATAAACTCTTTCCAGTTATAAATCCAAGTTTTGTTAAGAATTAATGTTCAAAGCTTACTGTTGAAAATTTGCATATCAAAGTCTCATTCTAAAGCTTCAAATAATCTCTTTTCATGTTCAAACAAGCTTGTTTAAGCTTGTTAAAGCTTTTCATAAGCTTATATTTCAGTTTCTAGAAAACTTGATCAATGGTCAACGAAAGTCAACTGTTAAGCTCAAGTTGGAAATGGTGATGAATTTGGTGATGCAAAGGATGGATTTGGGTTGAAATAGCATGGGTTAGGTTAGTTTTGGGTTTGGTTTAGCCTGCAATAAAATTTGGACACGATTGTGAGTGGTCCTTCCCATTTTCCAATTTCAAGTCATTTGCATAATCTGCTTGTATCATTTTCGTGATCACTATTAATGTACACTTGTTTAAATAGTTTTATTTAGACCACAGTAAACTTAGTGTAATCAAGAAATCGATCGGTTTATTGTTTATCTCATTTTAGTTGTGAAACAAGTAAGATTAATGGGTGTTTGGATCGGTACATGTGGCGAGCTTGAGACTTTGTTTGAGCTTGAAAGTTGTATACTCGGTCTTGGTATAGGTTTTAGAACCATTCTAGTCATAGTTTGTGCTGCAATTAGCTTAAAGTCAATATTTCCTTTCATGTGATCTTGCAGCCCACTGTTGAGATTTTTGTAAAACCAAATCTTGTTTTTGTGTTCCAAATTCATAAACAAAGCTTGATATATCTTCATTTAATCTAGTAACATCATTCTCATCCTTAAAATCAAGATCAAAGCTCAAAAAGGTCAACATTGCAGTTTCTTCAAAAGTCAAAAAGTTGAAAAAGTCAGTTTTGGGCTCAACTAGTAAGATTTTTCATGAGCTCATTTCTTAATCATTTTCTATGAAAATTGTTGTTTTAGAAAGCCCTACTGCTCTAGTTTCTTATGTACATTTTATCATAATTTTGTGATTTTCTACAAGCTTCAAAGAGCTTCTCTTTAAGCTCTCATCTGCTGCCAAAACTCAAAGATAAAGTTTGAGTTTTCTCGATCTTTGCATTACTGGCGGGGCTCATCTTGGCTCTTCTAGGTCTGCAATTTGGCTCATGTAGCTAGCCAGGTCTAGAAATGATTCCAGTTGGAGTTTTTCCATTTGCAGCTTATTTAGGTGCTTATTATATAGCTTAAAGTGGGTACCCGATCATCAAGTTTACGCCATAAGCTCGGTTGCATCAAATCATTGCAAATTGATCATCAGAGTGTTTAGCTTGTTGTTTGTTGTTGTACTTTGAGTGTTTTCACTTATCACGACACGTAAGCAGTTGGTTCCTTTTGGTGTGATTTTAGCTTATCAAAGAGCTTATTTTTAAGCACTTTCCATAGCATTTGCTTATTCCTCCACACATGCACCTGTTTTCTAATTTTCCTAGCTTCATAATAATGTTTTAAACTTTTCCTGAAATTTTCATATTTTTCTAAGTTGTTTTGCTATTTTTCTTAATTTAAATTAGTTTTTAATCCTTTTTAATTAGCTTTTAATACAAATAATTAAGAAAAGTCTCAAAAAATAATTTTTCATTTTCTTAAGTTTAGATAAATGTAAAAAGCTTAAAAGTATTTTTCCTATTTTCTCCTTTTATTTGGTATTTTAATAATTTAAATTAGTTTTAAATAGTTTTAAATTAATAATAAATACATAAAAAGTCTAAAAAATATATTTTCTGTTTTAAAATTAGTTTTATCATATTTTAGATTTTTCCAAGTTATAATTTCATTTTTCTAGGTTAAATTTGTATTTTCTTGTATTTTAGTGTATTTTAAATACTTAATAAATAGTTTTTAATTAATAATAATTATATAAATAGTTATAAAAATAATTTTATTTTTCTATAAATTTTCTCATATCATTAGGTTTGTAAAAATGTATTTTTCATATTTTTAGGATCTATATTGTACAAGTTTCACTTTTTATTTAATACGTTTACGTAATTTTTATTTAAGCGTAAGTTTTACGTTTTAGGCTTTAAACGTTCATCACTTTAAAAATAGTGATAGCGTTTATTTAATATCTTTATCATTTTAATTTTCTTAATTTGCATTTAAGTCGCTTTTATTTATTTCCTTTTCGGTGAGTGTAATATTCCATCCAAATCCTTTCGATCGCTATCATTAGTGATCATTCTATCGTCGATCAAGTGTTTAACACACCATTGAGTCTCCGTGGGACATAACGACCCGGAATCCCTGTATTCTCGATCTTAATTGTATTTGTGTCGGCGGTTTAAGTCTTTTGACTTGATCGTTCGGTATAATCGATTATAACTCGGATGATCGCTCGATCTTCGACACTCACATCGGCGAATTAAAGTTTCTTGATGTTCTCCTTGCTCATCAGCGAAGACCACATGCAAGGAAGCTGCGGTATTGAGAAGCGTTACGAGATGATGATGACATTGACAAAGACCCAAAAGCAAAATGTCAAGAAGAAAGCGGTGATCTTCATCATCTATGCCACTACAAAGACCAAGACCACATCTACAACTCGGGCTACTCAACAACCTCACCAGGAATCGATAAACCTCGGGATTACGAGTCTCCACCACCATTGGAGAAACACGAGCCCTGACAACAACCATCATCCCCACCGTCAACTAAGCAACAAGCGGGATCATCCTCCAAACCAAGAAGAAATAATCAAGCTCAGTCGTCTCCTGGTTGGATGAAGATGACACTGCTGAATATGATTGGTTTAACAAGTTAGTTGATGCTACGCCTCGATTATTGGAAGGTCAATAACCGGTAGATGGTCGTACTATGGAACAAGTCAAAATTATCCAGGACGAATTCAAAGTCAAGAAGATGACGAATAAGGAATTATGCCGGATTAAGAACGATGCTTTCCAATTGCTGAAAGACAGATCTGGCAGTGTTGTTGAAGTTGAATACCATCTCGACAACATCGCACGAGCCATGTCTAACAACATTTACTGGCTCAACCCCGAATCGAACATCGACTTCTCAAGAAAGGATAAAACTCCATATTACACTAACTGGACCAAACCGCTACCAACCATTGGCCGACCAGAGCAACCAAAGATTACTTGCCGCTACTTCTTCTACAATGACCTAGAGTTTCTTCAGCACAGAAGTAGCATAAGCAAAAAGTATGCTACATCACTAACCTTCAACATCCCAGCAGCAGTCTTCTCCACCAATGTTGCCATCGAATAAGAGGCCACAAAATGTTCGTTGATAAAGTGGTGGACTATGATATTAATGCTAAGTAAGGCATTCACCATTGGTCACCAAGGAGAAGTCTGTATTACAGAAGCTTCCAAGTTCTACGGTCTAACAAGGAGGTATTTAGTGATAATAAGATCGTTGCTATCATGAATGTCACTTTGGCTACGAAATGGGATTATTCTTTCTTGAAGGAAATCAAGGTCAAACACCAGGATGAAAAAGAATATGATTTCACTGAGGCTGATTTTCCGAGATTGTCGCTCAACGACATCGAAGATATGTATCTTGCTAAGGTACAAGGACGGATGAGACAATTCTCCACCAACATTCGACTTGATTACATCACATTTTATGCGATATTCATTCAAGCAAAGTGATCCAAGAATGTGTTGAAGATCTCCAGCTTGCAGTCGAATCTTATCAGAAGTAAGTCAACCTTACTCCACCATTGTTACACTTTCCCAACATAAACCAACTATCCCAGTACACCATCTTGAAGAAACCAAAGTTTGGAGTTGTTTACCGCAGTGAACTTCACCACAATTGCTTCATGGCGTAAGACGAGGTTCATAAGTTCGGGGATCACACGCTGAAAATGGTTCGTGATGGGTTGGCGTACCGGTTAAAGGATATTAAGGAAGGTATTGGGTCAAAGAAGAGGTGGAATTCTGAGGAAAAGAGGGATGCTAAGAAGATAATCAAGAGGCTGGATGAAAGGATGTTTCATCGAGATCAGATGCGGAGGTTGGAGAGCTTTGTGGGTGGAAGACAGAGTTTCTCGATTACAACATATCAACGTGAAGAGAGAACTCCTGGTCTACTTGAATAATTGTTTGGTACTCCTAAAAACTCTTGATTGATTATTTGGATTTATTGATTTGTATATTAATAATGGCTTGTGCACACATAACAGTGTACAACCCGTACTTGTAATGAAAGGACCCTGTGGTACGCATCAGTGCCACAATCCTTATAAAAGGAGCGAAAGCTTCTTACTTTTGAGTAAAACTTATCAAAATTTTAATCATTTTCAAAGTTTTGCTCAAAAGAACAAGTACTTCCCCTTATGTTTTCAAAACCTCAAAAGTTAGTATTACTTGTTGAGGGGGAGTATTTGCAAAATATCTTTGTTCAACTAAATGTTCTTCGTGGAAATCTTCCCACAAAACTCGAAATGGTCATATTTGATATCAAAATTTCATTAAAAATAACATTTATATGCCATTTTTGAGGGGGAGAAAATTTGTATGATACAAATATGTTGGATTGCGATTGAATCCTCGTGTGCTAAGACTTAACCTATGAATTGACGAGATCTTAACTGTCAACATTGAAAAGATTTGTCTTCCAAGACTTATCCGAGTAGATCGTACCTATTCGAGAAATTCTTGATAGACATGAACTTTGACGGGTTTGACAACCTTTTCAAGGTTTGTCCACACCTTCAAGGTAGTTATTAGAGCTAGTTGTCACCTAAAAGGCGACAATGCATCTCTTTAACTATGCAAGCGTAACCGTGTCTCGCAGGAATTGTCTATCTTAAGTCGATCAATTCAAAGTCTGAGCTCTACCCTCATTGTGCAAATTTCGTCAAAACACTTAAGCACATGTGGAGGGGAGTAATTTGAAAATGCAACACTCTCAAGTGTTACAAACATGTTTTCATGCATAAACACTTTGAGAGATTTTCAAGAAAATGGTTTTATGGCAACATAGAATAGTCATGGAGTTATAAGGTGACTAAGGTTAGGAATAACCATCCTGTGATCCGCCAGAGCTGGAGGGATATACCCAAGGATACCACCAATAGTTAGTACTTAGAAGTCCTTAGGTATTATTATAAAAAAAGGAGAAAATGAGAATCGGAGAAAGAAGGAGTTAAAGAATTAAAAAGAAAAGTAAAGAAAAAGGTGAAAAGAAATAGCCCTCCAAATTATTCAACTTATGGCAGACACCGGGTTCAATTCATATGCTACTGACTATCACTAGATGACACCGGTATTGAAGATTAAAGTCTTCATGGACCCAGTGACGCAATGCACTAAACCTTCTTAGCCACTCAAGTTTCTCTCAACATAAGCTTGTTTCATTCTCACAGGGAACCCTACGTAAACTATCGACTTTCTCTTAAAGATTGTTGGTATTGAAGAAGGAGACCCTCTCCCTAGTCTCAGCTTAGGAAAACCAAAGTGCACTAATCAAGTCTAGAGCCTCGAGATTCATCAAAATATCTCTTAGGAACACTTGACACTTCATCACTTGTCGTTCAACACTAAGGACGCAAGTGATACATTTTAGAGTCCTTCACAGATCTTAGTAATCTATCGAGAACATTTATGAGGGGATTCACACTTATGATCCTTAGTGATTGAATGGAAACTCCTGCCAGGGTCAACATCAAACAACCCTGACAGCAGGTCGCTTTGGTAATTCTTGTGGGTTACGCCTAGTGTTGTCTCAAATGGTATACAGTCGTGAGGTGATGCTTTAGTGTACCTCGACTCACTGACTCAGAGATGTGCCGGTACATCGTGTTATCCTACTGAGGACTCGGTCAGAACAACCTTTGCTAGAATTAGAGACGTGTTTTCACACTATGCTGTTAACACCCTCGAAGTTCGAACTTGTAAGTGCTAGAAATCCCGCTAAGGAGATTTCTTTCAAGAATTGAGTCCTGAAGATGTGGGTTATTACTTGAACTTGTTCAATGTAATACCAACTGTCCCTTATGGGATTCGGACGGCTGATTCGCCCGACCAAGGTGAATGGAATCAAAACATTCACCAGAAGAACAATCGTAGTGGTCAATTCTCTAAGAAACGATCACAATGATCAATTGGTGTTTTTTCACTAACCAATTATTATGTTTTCTTCTTATGGATGCTCCTGGGAGGAATGATCGTGTTGATTCTCCTCATGCTCATACCAACAACAACTCAATTGAATTTCTCTCGAAAGGCAACTCAAAAGTCAAAAGGATTCTTCATCAACCAAAGAATCTACAAAGTTTAAAGACTAGAGAACTACATCAAATCTGAAATCCAACGTCAAAGAGCGTATGAGCATGTTGGAGAAAGACGTGGAGACACCTGAGCAACGAAGCTGACCGGATGCAAACAACAACAACATACCATCACCATATCCACACCAGAACAAAGAACAAAGAACTAAGAATATTAAGACGTCAAAGCTAAAACTTCTAAAGAAACAAGATCCTTACTATGGGGAGATTGTTGGAATCAAGGCACTTCTTCTCACAAGAAAAAGGAATGCCAGAAGACGTCAAGGCAACTGCTATTACATCTACACCATCAACTTATTCAAGATTGCTGGAGTCATCACTAACACTTAGGGGGAGATTGTTGGAATCACTCCTAACTTGTATTTCAAGTGTTAGTCATTCAATATGTAATAGGTTGCTTAATTAGGCTTTTATGTTAGTTATTAAGGCTAGGCTCATGAATAAACCCCATGCGCCTATGCCAAAGCCCAATAAGAAAGGAAGGGACTAGATATGTTGCCCTAGCTCCCTTCCCCTATAAATAGACATGTAAACCTTCACTTGAAGGTTGGTTGTTCATCTTAATACATTTCCTATGCCTATACTTCTATCATTCATACGTGTATGTATTTTGTGTGTTCAACTGATCACCTTTATCTCTATTTCTTATATATTTATCCTTGTGTTATATTATGGTGACCTAATAGTTAAAATTGTTAGGAATTAGAAAATTCCATAGTGAAGTTTCGGTCACCCCAAGTATTATCTAGCATAAGTTATCTCGTAGACTTGTCGTTATTTACATTATTTAGTAGCTTATTAGTTAGTTTATAGCGTAGTTTAGTTTAGAGCAACACCGTGGAGGAAGGACGGGTCTTTACCCTTGTATCCCTAATCCACGGCCGATGGGAGGTCGTGTATTTGTAGTATAAATACCCTTCCATCCATGGAAGGGTGGTGCTTTCATAATCTAATATTCAACTTTTGTGTAAACCTCTAGCAAGAACACCTCTCTCTCTCTAACTTTCTCTCTAATGGCTAACATGTATTTTGATCTCCCAAGACCACCGAATCATCAAACACAATAAAAATAACGATCCTACAATTGGTACGAGCCAAGGTTATGGTGTTGTGTTGATTTTTGTGGTTTTGTTACATGTTTTAAACTGGTTTGTGTACTTTTTGTGGTCGGATTATTATTTTCCGTTTATTTTGGTAATCGGTTTTTAATAGTTATTGTTCTCTTGGTTGAATACATCATACGATTGGTTATTTTGTTGTGGTCATAATCTTTGTAGTCAAATGGTCATAATCTTTGTGGTCAAATGGTTATTTTTCATAGAGTTTTACGGGCAAACAAGTTCATTCATTGCGGTTTAAAGTGGTCTAAGCGGGTAAACCAAGAAGTCTTTATCTTTTTTTGGGTTTGTTTTAAACATGGTGCAAGTTGGTGGGAAATCTTGCTAGCGACTTATGGTTTTCTTCATAGCGAGTTGGTCATGTCCGATTCGGTGTACCTTCTTTATAGCGAGTTGTGATAGCGACTTGACATTTTAGTGTTAAGCGAGTTGCTTACATATTTACGTAGCGAATTGGATATCTGTTGACTTTCTTTAAGTCAATGGCGACTTGACTCTAGACCTAGCGACTTATGCACAGTAGCGAGTTGTTGACTATTGAGTCAACAACTATAGCAGTTAGCTAGCGACTTGACTTATCTAGCGAGTTAACTCATGACCCTAGCGACTTGGTTTTGAACAAGGGCGTAGCGACTTGGTTTGAAAAAAGGCTAGCGACTTGGTTTGGAGAATTTAGCTAGCGACTTGAGCAGAAAGGATGAAGGAGAAGACATGACCGGACCATAGACCACAAACAACAAATGCCAAATACCAATCTAACATCACACAACCTCAAGTTCTACATAACCCATCATTGGTCCATGTTAGATCTACTTTCACAAAAGGAATAACATCTAATACATCACAACCAACGTCCCGAATCTAATCAACAACCTCTATCCTATATCAAGACTCACACTCAAAAGGTCTAACAATCATATTAATGGTAAAGAAACATTTAAGAGATCTCGGTTTGTTTAGGTGCAGTCAGTATGCTTCAAGCGCCATAGAGCTCAAAAGATCTATTCACGACCTTGTTCAAACCATCATTGATCCATGTGGTAATGATAATGTCCGAAAATAATGAAGAAAGATCAAACCATTTGGGGTTTCATCTTTCTCCTTGATTCGATTATAAGGTAATAATCAAGCGGGACTAATAGGTGATCTCGGTTTGTTTTTTTCGTGGTTCTCACAAGTTACATCCAAGACTATCAAGAGTCTTAAACACGAAAAATAATTCAAACCATCATTGATCTAAATGCTTTTGATTATTTCGAATCCTTAGAAGTAAGTGAATAACAAGAATGTTATCCCTCTTGTTTAGGTTCGTGTTACTTTTGACTTCATACGAAATAAAGAAATGAGTTTAACAAGTATGTTATCTCAAATCTTTGATTCGTGTTACTCATATACAACAATAAACATCAATAACGTGCATATGTTATACCTACACGGAATGTCCTTGAAGCCGACTCATATGTCCCCGCCATCCCTGTGGCTTTGTGTCATCGTGTTGTGTCTAAACACGAGGAGTACTGGACTACACTTGATCAAACCCTTTATTCGGATTGATGATGAAATCGGTAATGAGATGAGTTATCTTTTTGAGAAACCGGTTTGGAGATAAGAAGAGTTTGGGTGAGAGAAAAGAAAGTGTGGTAGGCGCATATTTTTGTGATATCGTGTTTTAGGTTTAGGGTTACCTTGTGTTGTGAGCATTACATTCGGATATGCAAAGTATCAAAGGGTCGTGCATCCGTGAAGTGGTCTTTGGGCGAGAATTATTTTCATCATTCCTAATGGATCATGGGTTTGAGTAGAGGTATGGATAATGGGTGATTGGTCTCAATCTTGTTACGTGAATGGACTTACTTGCAATATTCGGTTGAATCTATCATTTGCAAAATAAGTACAAACATCTTGTCATCCAATGTTATTTTACAAATGATTGGATACAAGTTTTACTTATTAAACCGAATGGTAATTCTTCTCGGAGGATTGTGTCACGGCTTGACTTATTTGTTTATCTTTAATTATGTTTGAGGTTCTTGTCCGGCATTATTGATATGGAATTGAAGTGACAGTTCAAATGGTTCAATTGGAAGGATAATGGGTGTATGTGATTCGATGTTGAGATCATTTGTGATATAAGAGTACTTTAGTATTTACATCTTCATGGATAATATTTTGTCACGAATGAAGTGTTTATTGAAAATGTTGACTACGGGGTTGTTTGGACGATATTTCTCTTTGGATTTTGAAGTTGGGTTTTAGGGCGTGTTTACTTATCTTCGTCTTCTTTCTTTCTACCCTTCCATGAAGATGACTTGTTTGAGGCGTTTATAGAGGGTGATAAAGACTTGGCTATTTAATTACGTTTGTGATTCTTTCTCGCTAGCCCACAGCGTAACTATCACTTTGGTGTCTCACTTAGTTGAGAATGTCAAGAGGTTTTGTACATTGGGTACACCGTTTCTTTTTCACAAGGAGTAGTACAAGTTTAAGTAACAAATCTGGGGAATTTTACGTCATGTTCGAATTTGATATATCAGGTTTACTTCTTCATATGGTCACTGCAATTGCCGACAAAAATTCGTGGATGATGTGTTTACCAAAGTGGTTACTGGATGGTTGATGATATGGATGATGTTGGATAATGAACCATTGATGAACCGCTGCATGTTCCCCTAAAAACAGACATTCACCGAAACCAAAGTCGTCGTAACAGATTCAAGCTGACATTGTTTACGGTTTTGTCTTGATTTTGTAAAATCCCGCGAAAGAACCTATTTCTCGGTTTAAATCATAGACTTGTAACATCCCGTGACAATGGAAACATCTGGTATTAGTAAAGTGCATTTCCGGATCTATCTTACGGTTTATTCTTGGTTTTGTAAAATCCCGCGAAAGAAACTATTTCTCGGTTTAAACCATAGAGTTGTAAAATCCCGTAATGATGAAACCATCTTGGAGAAGAGAAAGTGTAATTCTGGATCTTTTGATGTTGGTGCCACGGTTTCTGCTTCGAAGAAGAGATAAAAGGGTGTACTTTATGAATTGGATGTGTGTTTGGATATTCGTCATGGCGGTTTGGTTACTTCAAAGTTTTACAGGGTTATGTGCTTTTAACCATGGTCGGGATGAAACCATTATCAAAGTTCATTTAAATGTCAAAGAAGGCTAGAGTTGAGCAGTTTAGAAGATGTGACAACGGCGTTAATTCAGTATTATTTATTTGAGGTTGAAGTGAAATATCACGAGCGAGTGTACTTAGTATCTGAAGGTATCGGGGATGGTTGGATGAAGATTCTTCATGATCCTTGTTCGAGCTTATTATCAAAAGCGAAGACTTGGAAATCTAGTTATTGTTGAGTGACTTTTACCTTTTCTTTTACCACTTGGGGAATTGGGCTCTTATCATCTCAAAATAACTATCACTTTAAGGAGTTACGTTGTAGTGCTCGGTGTCACATTCAATTGTGGATTTTCAAGAGGTGATGTCGTCTTATACTTGATGGTTGGTTGGTTGAAGAATATAGAGTACTTAGAGATTCAATGGAGGATGAAGTCTCGGCACCGCTCTTTGTTACATATGTGCAAGTATAAGTCACGAGTTCGGGATAGTTTACTACAGGTCAAATTCATCATATTGGGTTTTCTCCATCACCGTCACGACTAAGAGCCTCTTGAATGATAATGGGTTGATTACGTGTTTTGCCAAGAGATTGAAAAGAGAGATTTATGACGTCATTCACTTGATTCGGGCCTCGTACTCTAAAGAAAAGAAATGTGTACGTTTGATGCGCATTATCTTCAAAAAGAGAAATCTTCTTATGACGTCTGTTCACTTGATTCGGGCCTCGTACTCTAAAGAAAAGAAAGGTGTGCGTGTCGATGCGCTTTATCTTACGAAGAAGAAATCTTCTTATTATGACCATTCTCATCAACATGCTTCATACTTTTCCATGCGCTTGGTCATCAAGTGAACCAGACTCTTTGTTGATTATTTTCCGATTCCACTTCTCAACTATAATGACGATGGCGACATCACCGTGCTAATTTTGCGGGGAGAAGTGTGAATAGACTACATTTGGATGATGTTCACTTATTTAATCAAGAATGGCAACTCCGTATGCAATTCTTGAGGGGAGAAAAGTGTGAAATTGCCGCATGGTTGATTGATTTACGAGAATAAATGGTCAAACGGCTCCAAACTCATGTAAGAACCGATCTTCTTCTTATCGGGTCATCGTTACATGGAGTCTCTTCTATGAGCCGGTAGTTGACATCTTTACAAGGCGATATGAGTTTATTGACAAAGTGCTTCCGGTTAATGCTTCACGTGCACATCAACATGATGATTCGAACAACCTTCTATTCTTGTTTGATGTGATTGTTTGCTTGGTATTACCATTTTGTGTGTTCGTTGCGGCACGATTGTTGATTTCCTTGATGAACATCTTTACATTCTTGTTTGATTGGGAGGATTTTAGTTAAGGGATTTGCAAGATGTAAGTTGATTGGGATGCTTTTGGTGATGTTCTTGTTATTGGTGAGTTGAAGATGTTAACTATCTATTCCCAATGGACAATCTTGAAGAAGGTCGAGTCTACGATCTATTCTACATTTTCGCTACATGTTAGAAGACTAAAGGCGAGTTGCGATTGATTATCAAAGACTTCTTCTTAATCTGGTCATTCATCATCTGATTGTCGGTTTAGGGAGAGCACTAATTGGGGAGAGTGAAATGTAGAATTTAATCCCCAATTAGACTTGCTCATATTCTTGATAAGTTGATTCCTACAAGATTACAAGTGTTCTTCTCATAAAGATTTCAAGTATTTGGGCTTATAATATGTTGTCGATTACAAGTGTCAAAACCAAAGAAGGGGAAGGAGACACGATCTAAGCGAGTAAACTTGATGAACTTAATACTTCTAAGTAATTGAAGATATCCCGGAAGACAAATGTTATTACATGAGAGAAACTCAAGGTTTGACTCATGGCGAGTAAACTTGATGGACTTAATACTTCTAAGTGATTGAAGTTATCCGGGAAAACAAATGTCATGACCGAGAGAAACTCAAGGTTTTACTCATCGAGCGTTTAGTGTTCTTATTCCAACGTCGTGGGGAAGTGATGTAAATGAAAGTTTACGAAGATAAAAGAGGTACATTGGTGTGTGATGATCTCGATGTTATCGCAATCATCGGGGAGAGAATTGTGTACATTGGGGCGCTCATTTGTCTCACTTGAGGGCTTAATCGGTGATTCGAGATATAATCACTTATTCGGAGTTGACATCCGCAGAGATTGTCATCATGAGAGATAATCGATGATTCGCCCGCTTCTTCAATGTTATCGATTGTTCTCTCTTTGGGGAATGTGTGTACGGGTCCTTGAGCTTCATACACGATCATTAGGGAAGAAAGCCATTGTTTACCACAAACATTGGGAGGTGTTTTCCTTAGGGCATGATGTGTATTCGGAGAGTTCTTGGATATTGGTGTACTTGAGTTCTTGAGCTTCATACACATTCATCGGGGACGAAAGATGTGAACATTGGGAGTTGTTCTTCATTACCCTCATGATGTGTATTTGGGAGATTTCTTGAGCATTATACAAAGAGATCGATCGCATCAATTCAACTACGTGGGGAATTGTTCTCTTGACACCTTTTGGAATGGATCGCTTGACGTCGGTTGAAAAGGAAATTTGAGAAGATTGTTTTATGTGTGGGATGATACGATGTTGTTCTTCTTGTTGATGATATAACCTCGAGCGAAGAATCACGGTGATTATTCTTGAAAGGAGCAATGGATTTATGATAATGGTGTGCTTCTCTGTGCACTGGCTAAGGCAAGCTTGAAATAGAGCTTGAATCGCTCACTATAGGATTTTCGATTTGGGGAAGCGCCAAAGTCTCACTTTCGGTGGTTCAATTTCTTTCTTCTTTGCAAGAGCCTCGAAAGCTTTGGTGGTGAAAGTTTTAGGGATGATGACTTCTATCTTCTACAACGGGGCTGCTCGATATCCTTATCTCGGTACTCGTATCATCATCCTCTTTAACTATATCATCTATTCTATCTTTGTATATATTTATTAAAAAAACAAAACCAAATACAAAAATATAAAACCAACAAAAAGAAAATAGAAAAATATAAAACCTACAAAAACCCATAAAAATCAGAAAATTTGAAAAATACCAAAATATTGTTTTCTAAAGACATGTCTTCGGTATCGATAACATCTACGGTCTTAGAAATGTCATTCAATAATGGCACGGGACTTTAGATGAAGTTCGAGCGGAGGTGTAAATATTCTTTTCAAAACATGTCTTAAACTATGGCTTCGATTACTTGATCGTAACCGTGCTTAAACTATGGTTTGCTATTTTTTCAAATAGCAACCCGTTCTTTAAAGAAAGGAAAGTGTTGCGCTAAACCAATTTTCAAATATTTCGTGCACTTATCCTAAAACAAATGAGGAAAGTATGTCGAAGGACTATTTGTTCCTACTCAAATATTTTCCGTCTATAAATTCTTGAGAAAATATTTGTTGTTTTCTAAAATGGTGGTAAATGAGTTGCTTGTAAATCTATCGATTTGAGTTTTTGTGAAAATTGAAAACTCAATCAATGACTTGACACTTTTAATCTTTTGAAAATAAGTCATTGATTGAGGGAGAATGTTTTCAAATTTATATCATCTAACGGACTTTCTTAATTATCCCACGTGCTATACGAAAAATATAATTGCCTATGTTGAAGGACTAGGTTTCTAGGATATGATTGTTAGGTTTAGACGATTAGAGTTTGAGAAACACATTATTCCCATACCTTACATGATCCGATTGATATGTTGGATTGACTTTTATTAGTCCATTCTTTGTTTGGGTGTTGTCGACCACCATATATTTGTATGTGTGTTCACTAACGTATGCGGTATATTGGTTATAAGAATGTTCCCGATCCGGATCCCACAATTGAAGATGATTGGATGCGAAAGGAAAGGGTAACTATATCTTGGGTTGACAAATGAAGAAGCGAACTTAATCGGACTTCAATGGAGAGTTGGCATGAAATGCAACGTAAGAGGTCTTCTTGCATCGGCGAGATGGTTTTCTTCGACAAGTGAAGAAAGCGGAGCTTAATGGACCTCGGTTGGCATTCAAAATGCAACGTAAGAAGAAGTCTCACTTGCATTTGCAGACGGTTTTCTTCCAACCCTACAACAACAACAACGGAAGCTTCTCAACCACTAACGTATCTTTGTGCGGGATACCATTTTAAACAATTTTGAATAAATTTAAATAAATTGTTTTGAAAATGGAATATATTGTTTTGAAAATATATTGGACTAAATTTTGAAAATCACGGACTTCATTTTATCAAAACTTAAGTCACTCAATTATCGACTTGGTCATCGATTGAGGGGAGAGTGATTTAATTTAAAATATTTTCATACAATATATCTTCAAAAAGTCCGTTTTGTACAACAAAAGTGGTGATCTAAAGATTTAATGTTATGTCATGGTATGATTTTTTTGAATCAAGGTCTTTCAAAATGAAATTTTTACATTCTTGTTTGATTGTGAAATTGTTTTGTTTTACTTAAAAGATCTCTTAAAAAAAAACTATCATACCCGACACTAACAATCTTTAATGTCTTATAATGGTCCTTATCATCATTTTCAAAATTAAATCTTGCCCGTCTTTCCTAAAACTTTCTAAATAATTTAAATCGATGGGATCACAAATCTCATATGGTTTGATATTTTGATCAAGGAGAGATCGTGAGTTAAATCTCTTATCATTTAAATGGAATTGGTTTAATTCCTTTAAAGGCACTCCTGCCTCCATGTGCCAAACAATTTCATACACAATGCACATGTTGAGGAGGAGGTGTTATCCAAAACATGATGAGTATTTAAACCGGGCCACATATTCTCCCATGTTTTCTAAACCGTATTAAATCAATTGGGATCCAAAATCTCAAAGGGTTTGATATTTTGATCGGGGAGAATTTGTGATTTAATAATGAAATTTGAGATAAAAGGTGATCATTTTGATATAATTGTGCAGGCTGCTCTCTCGTATGTGCTAAACGCTTTCGAATCTCGAAGCATATATTGAGGGGGAGCATTTTTAAAGATAATAAACTATCGAGGTGCAAATGCTTTTATGTGTTAACATAAAGTACCTTGATTGAGTTTTAAAATGGTTTCTTAATGGCGCTTGTGATTGTGGATGCGCTTCAAATTAACTCTTGCCTCTATGTGATAAAAATGATTTCAAAAATCCTATGCACATATTGAGGGGGAGAATTTTACCATGAAAATCAAATGGCTTTTTCGTATCAAAATTGTGATCAAAGAAAATATTTCAAAGTCCTCTTGCCTCCTTGTCTTTGAACAATTTCTAAATCATACGCACATGTTGAGGGAGGTTTTCTAAATGATCAAAACTATTAAGGTACAAAATGCTTTGATCTCGTATCACAAGTACCTTGATTGTTTTCCAAATGATTTTTCAATTGGTTTTAAGGAAGAATGAAGCGTAACAAAAGACCCACCAATTTACTTTATGGTGTTATAAGGATGGTTAGGTTAGGTATTAGTTCCCACGATCCGCTTGAATCGGAGGGATCTTCCGAGGACAATCCACTAGATAGTGTAGAGTCCTTAGGAATATTGAAAAAAGGAGAAAATGAGAATATGGGAAGAGTGCGATCGAGATGAGCTAGTCTTGGAATAAACCCAACAAGGTTCTAGTTATGAAGTCTCGGTAAGCCTTGAAGGGTTGAAGAATGAAAAAGAACTGAATGTGAAAAGGGTGAAAAGAAATAGCCTCCATCAATTTAACCTTAGGGCGTAAACCGGGTTCAATACATATACTCTTTGGTTGTTACTAAGGTAACACCGGTATTGAAGACTAGGCGTCATGGACCCGTGGACTTGCACTAAACTTCCCAAGCCACTCAAGTTCCTCTTAAAAGGGCTTGTTTCATTCTCACGGGAACCGACATAATCTATCGACTTTCTCTTAGAGATTGTTGATATTGAAGAAGGAGACCCTCTCCTAGTCTCCGGCACAGAACCAAATATGCACGATTAAGTCTAGAGCCAAGAGATCATCCACAATATCTCGTTAGGACACTATATTCTTGAAGACTTGCTTTTCACACAATGTGGAAAGTAAGTATATATTAAGAGTCCTACGCATTATCCTTGTGGTATTGCGGAACATCCGAGTGGTATGTAAAAGTATTCACGATGAAGATGGAAATCCTTCAGAGCCAACATCAAACAAGCTCTTGGTGGGTGACATGTGAGATTTTGCAAAGATCAAGCTTGTGACAACCGGATAGTAACAATGGGAGATTCACTCGTGAATCAACCTTGGTCGAGGAATGGAATTGACGAATACTTTTGGAAAACCGTTCGATGTGCAAACCTTCTTTCTCTAGCACGTCGAATGTGTACTTATGTTTTCAAATTCAAAAGTATCTACGATTGAAAAATACTTTTAGAAAACCGTTCGATGTGCGAATCTCTTCTTTTCGCTAGCATGTCGAATGTGTACTCATTCTCTAATACAAAAAGTATTTTGTTTGAAAATTGATCTTTCTCATAAAACCTTCGTCGTATTGCAAAACTCTTTCTTCTTCAAAGACGCGATTGTTTTCAAATCATTTTCATCAATCGGTGAATCTCAATTCATTGGTTCACTCACTCCGTGTTGTCTTCTTTGAGGCGTTCGGTTTGAGAACAACTAGAACAGTGCGAAACCACATCAAGGAGATTCTTAGGAATCCTACGATCACGAGCGGTACTTGTCGCGATCAGCGGGGAACCGTGGGCGTGTACCTCAATTCGGTGAAAGTGATCAAAGACACTTCGTGTGTTTTATTGCTAGCTTGTTGTTTGCGGTACACTTGACGGTTGCATCGATCGAATTGAGGTGTCAATCCAAAGCCGCATGCTCACAGCTTCCACACTTAATTGAAGAAATCATGGTGGTGCATATCTACATAACACGGTTACGATATTTTTATACTATGTACCTTCGCACTTTGCAAATATCATGAACGAGAAGGCTTCCGCTACTACGATTGAAAGATGTCATGATTCAAAAGTGTGAGCGTGTCGGTCCGAAAGTCACAACTTCACATGATGGCAACACAACTAAGGGTGATCCAGAGATTTACTGTGGTTGATGATCTCAAAGAAAGCTCGAAGATCATCTAAGATGTGGATCAGTTAAAGGCCTCCACTAAAAGTACAAAATATGCGGACTATGAAGTGTCACTGCTTAAGCACACAGATTGCAGAATTGAAGAATTCAAGTCTACGAGCTCAAGAACAAAGACAAAGAAAGAATGCTAGGATTCTAAATGTAAATCATTGGGTGACCTCCCTTAGGGGGAGATTGTTAGGAATTAGAAAGTTCCATAGTGAAGTTTCGGTCACCCCAAGTATTATCTAGCATAAGTTATCTCGTAGACTTGTCGTTATTTACATTATTTAGTAGCTTATTAGTTAGTTTGTAGCGTAGTTTAGTTTAGAGCAACACCGTGGAGGAAGGACGGGTCTTTACCCTCGTATCCACGATCCACAGGCCGATAGGAGGTCGTGTATTTGTAGTATAAATACCCTTCCATCCATGGAAGGGTGGTGCTCTCATAATCTAATATTCAACTTTTGTGTAAACCTCTAGCAAGAACACCCTCTCTCTCTAACTTTCTCTCTAATGGCTAACATGTATTTTGATCTCCCAAGACCACCCGAATCATCAAACACAATAAAAATAACGATCCTACAAAAATAAAGAAAAGGTTTATAGAACTCTATTGATCCCAGTTGAGCAAACGATCCTTATAGAAACTGTCTTGATAATAACTTGTTAAATATTACGCGGAATTTAATATTCAACCTTAAAAAAGAAGAACAATAACAATAAATCTTAAACACCTCAATTATATTAATAACGAATACTCTAACCAGTATTAGGGTTTACAATCTTGAAGTGTATCGACCTTAGATATAAAACACACACGTATCTAATCTAACCTAGGACCTCCTTTTATAGGCTAAGGAGTCCTTTACATAATAAAATACGTAACCTACAAGATAAATATCTTTTCCATATTTATCTAATACAAAACATTAAACCGACAGTGGTTACATATACTACTAGCAGTGGTTTAACTCCAGCAGTGGATTCATTCTTCTGTCAGTGGTTTCATCAACTCTAGCCGTGGTTTTATCAACTCTAGCCGTGGTTCCAACACTTAGAATAATTCTTGTTCGGAAGAACCTAAAACCCAACAATCCTCCCCTAAAACCCAACAATCCTCCCCTAAAACCCAACAATCCTCCCCTATACTTGATACATTCAAATAGAATTCTCAAGTTTCCTTTAAGCTCAAAACTTCTGAATTGGATGATGTATCAAAACACTTACTAGCTTTAAGAATTTGCTCATACTTTAGCAACAAATTGTATGCTTGATCATCGAGGGTTTTGACATCTTTAAACCACCAAGCTTCACCATCGTGTAATAACTCACGGATAATTATTCAATTTAGGATAATCTCTTTCTACAAGCATATGAATAACTTCTCAAAAGCTGTTAGCACATGAACTCCAAAAGGCGATATAAAACCATCTTGTAACTTGACCATTGTAGAGTCCTTTCCATTCAGGTTCATCATGAGTAGGTTTAAACAAGATCTTCAAATGATAATACACCCTTCTCTCATGACAATCATCTGGAAATACATCACCAAATTTACTCTTGTAAAGCTTCCAAAGATTCATCAAATTATTTCGATCCAGATATTGAAGCATTTTTGAAAATTTCTCAAACTCAGAAACTTCATTACTGACTCTTTGAATTTTCCAACATCCTTCACTTCCATTAAGCTCAAATGTATAAGAAATAATTTAATTACCATCTTCATTCACTTCTTTCAGTCTTTTAAAACCAGATGTCTCCTGAATCTCAGATTTTCTCTTTTGTCTACTTTTAATCCACTCTTCTTCCCTTTTAGAATTCATTGGATTAAAATCCTCATTAATCCTCATACACCTCAGATAAATTTCATGAATTCTTTCAAATGAACACTTACTTAGATTTTCAGAAATATGTATACCTGAATTCTTGATAATCTTCATTATCACATTTCTCATTTCACCCTTTGTAGGAGGTTTCTTTCTTTGAACTTGCTTCTTCTCTATCTTGATCCTTCTAGCCCATTCACTCAAGATTCTAGCTCTTTCATCAGATAACAATGCCCATTCTTGAGTAGTATACTCATTACGTATGTCATTAGAAGCTTAAAGATAGTTTTGTGTTTCATTCCATTTACTAACCATTTCCGAGTAGCCTCCTCTTCTTCTTGCTTTTCTTTCTCTGCTGCTTCTTCTTCACTTGAGACCTCTTGTATACTTGATAAGGTTTTAAAAGGTACCATTTTGAGGGGTCGTTTAAGTCCTTATTTGATCACTTTGTATCCGTTATTGCTTAATATCGTTCCTTTTCACTTTTTAGGTCTCGTGAAGGCAAAATCTTTGGAATGGCACTTATTTGGATGAAAAGGCGCGAATATATGAAGAAAATGGCCAAAGTCAAAATCGAGACACTCATAGTTCTTTGAAACTAGAAGGCGGCGTCGGTGCTAATGGCGGCGCCGTCCCAAGATTGTTGTGACGATACGGGACTCAAAACTCGTATTTTCAAGAGCGACGTCTAGTTGAGAAAGAGTAGGCCGTCGCTACTCGACGGCCTAGATGCAATCGCACGACGTCGGAAAAAGTGAAGAGGGCGTCACGGACTTAAGGTGACGCCGTCGCAAGGTTAACGTGGCCAAGATGAAACCTAATGGCGGCGACACGGCGTCACTAAACATAAGGTGACGTCGTCAATTGTAATCTTATATATAGAATCCGAATTTTTAGGTCTTTGGGTGGAGAGTCTTTGGGTAAAACCTAAAACCGAACCTAAGGTGTCTTGTACGTATTTTAGGGTTTTTAACCCTATCTTACATCAAGATAAGTCTTTACTTCATTAATTCAATTATGTCTTTGATTATTTGTGTGTATGCTTGCATGTTCTCCATGTCCCGCTAATTTACTTGTGTGTTTGCTTAGGAAGTATGAAACTTAATTATTGAATATTGATTGGTTGTTTCTTATCTTAGTTGATTAATGATCTAGTAATGCGATAGGTCATTCGTTGTGTACTTAATGCTTGATTCATCTTTGTGAACCTTAGAATATAATTACGAGTAGTTGTAGGCTAAACCATCCAAAGAGCGCCTTAGAGTAGGGTTTATCATCCTAGTGGGTTTGTAGGCGAGACCCTTTGGTAAATTCAAAGAGTTAGGGAAAGCATACCCTACAACTTTAGACACACAACGCAACTAGGAATAAGGACGTGACAACTTTAAACAATCATACGAGCACACATTAATTAGACATAGACTCCCACAACCTTAGTTTAGATAATTAGATAATAGTAGAGTAATCGGTGAAATACCAACCCCAAAATCAATACCGAGATTCGTACCTTTCCATTTCATAAAACATAAAAGATAAAAAATAATCTTCCTCAACCTTAACCTTAGCGTAGTAACTCCTTACTAGCATTCCTATTCCCAGAGAGCGATATCAATACCCGTGGCTTACCCTAATTACTACACTACAACTATTAGGTTCATTGCCTAGGGTGTTATAAAACTTGCTCGAAGAAAAGGAAGTTTCCTTGACCCGAATCCAGCGTGTAGCGTTATCAAGTTTTGGGGCATTGTAGGGAATAGAATAGCTAGTTAGTAGTCCACCTCGTTTAGGTTCTTTGCTTGATTCCTATCAAGTAAACTTTTTCTTATTTTAGCTTCCTCTTAGTCTATCCCCTTCTTCGTGACCTTTGTTCGTAACCATTTTCATGGATTATTCCGTTAGCCGTTATGGAGAAGCGAATCGCCAAAACTTTCACCCAATCAACGAAATCTACTACATAATCTACCCTTTCCACTCCAAAATGAGATCTTGAGGTTCCGCAACATCATGATGAATCCTTTCCGAGGCGTGGACTCGAATTAAATATTTATTACAAAAGTCCTTTATCATGGTATTGATTCTGTTTCCACTACAATTCTTTTACACTCGTACGCCAACGAAACCCAAAGGAGACTTGACTATGTAGCGGATGGGGATATTTGGGGACGTGGTGTTCGAATTGCATGGGAAACCTTTGAGATTCGCATGATTTAGAAGTGGAACATGGGACCCAAAAAGCGAATCTTTAGACCTATTTTCAATTTGGAAACTTGCCTGGAAGGTTGTTTAGGAAGGAGATGATTAGAGTTGAGGTAACAAGGTGCATGTCATGGTTAGGGCACCACGATTACAAAATGAATACATAGGTGATCTTGATAAGATGGAGGATAGAGTAGAAAATCCAATCCCATCGGATAACCTACAAGTCCTACCATCACTTGAGAAACACACACCGCCTATGACTTACCGGAGTAGTAGAAGAAACTATAGGAACCCCAATAAGGTAGAACCTTTGGACCGACCACAAGTAGTGGATGTGGGTTTGAGCGCTTGTAGTGATGACCTTTCTCTTAGTCCTAGGGAAGTTCCTAATTTTGATGAACCGAGCCTCAACCAAAACCTTACCCAATTTTCCGTCTTTAGATGTGAATCTTGGAATTGAATTAGGCCCCAATCCACCCATCAAAATAGATAGTCCGGGTAGTTGCTTGATAAAGGTGGTAGATTCTAGGCCATGTAGAGTGGAAGCTAATATAGGAGTAACCCATGACCTTACACACTTATATCACTCATTCATGGTTGATAACAAGAAACATTATGGGTTTAAACCGGGTTTATTTGTCAAGATGGATCCTTAACTAAGAATATTTTGAAGTTGATAGAAGATGATCCATTTTTAGGAGGGAGATTTGATTCACCCGCTACACCAATAGACTTAGGTAAGGTTACAATGAATGGAGCACACTCCTTTGAGCATATAAATCACCCATCACCCTCTCCCCACGTAGCAAATTTCCACCCTAAGGGTGTGTATTGCTACTATCACCCCACTTAAACTTAAGTGTAGGAAAACTTCCCTTTATCTGTTAAATAAGGGTAGAGTCGGGCTCGTGACTCGAACAAAACAAGCGCTTCTTGGGAGGCAACCCATGTGTATTTGTTTTCATTTTCATTTTGTGTCATGTATCTTTTATTAATTGTTTATCCTCATGTTTAAATTTGTAAAAATGCTTTATTTTGTTTTAACCGTCTTAATTACATATAAAGGTATTTTACATAAAGGGATAAGTGTAGGGAGGATTACACGTTTTCAAAAGAAGCGTAAACATGAGAATAACAATTAACTAAAAGATATATATGTTTGTTTGTTTGAGTCAAATGCTTGTATCGAGTCATAATGGATGTTTTTGCGAGAAATTTTCCAGATTCTAAAGATGTAAATTTTCGAAATTTTTCAGAAAATCGCAGACCGGTTTTGTCGGGGATAACTGACGCGTCAGATTGCAACTGACGCGTCGGGAAGGAGTAAAACATCAGTTATTTTTTCTCGTTTCGAGCTACTTATAAATTTTTGGAATTTTCAGGTCTTAATTTTCTTAGAAATTGTAAACATCCATTCCACAAGCATTATATCCTAGTTTAAATCGAATCTTATATATATTTTTTTACTTGATTTTACGCGAAGGTTTCGTTTGTTTTCTTCAAGTGTGCGAGTTTAGTTTGTCGAGAAGAAATTACATAAGATTGGAAGGAGCTTTTCACGCAATAATTCTTCTTGAAAAGATTTAACCACCACTTTACGGATCCTACCGAGCTAATCGGGGAGTATTAGTTTCTTTCGTTTTAATTACCTTCTTTTATCATAACTTTGATACTTTAGGGGAACATTGGGGACAATGTTCGGTTTAAGTGTAGGAGGGAAAATAAAGCGGGAACTTTGAAACTATGCTTATCCTTGATTATTTGCTTTATCCAATTGCATTTGCGTAATAAACCATGAGAAAATGTCGGTTAGGGTAATTTTGGCACCAAATTTAAAATTTTCATGACATATAGGGTGGGCCATTAGTCTTAACAAAAGCGTCTCATGGATAGGAAGTTGCATGACTAGCACAAAAACCCTTTACCACCCAAATTCCACCCAAAATGTGAGGATCGCCACTTAGATTAGTAGGAATTAAAGCATTCATCTTCAATGCTTAGAGTGTGAACCGGTAGTATATTAGATTCTAGAACTTGTTTTGTGATGCATTCGAGATCGCAAGTGAGGCTACACTTGTGTAGTTAATTAGGAATAACTAAATGATAAGAGGCATTAGGATAAACCCTTGTTTGATACCGTAATATAATTACTTCTTCCATATCGGTTGAGTAATTCCCCACACCCTTTGCGTTGTACTCATCTTTAGTACACGATACCCCTAGTTAACCCTCGAGCCTATCCTTTTCGTGGTTCTCGTGATGTTTCGGTTTTCGGAATATCAATGAAAACATTGTTTACACCCCACCCCAAATATACACCCAAATCGCCTTAGCCTACCCCTTATGCACTCACTTTTAGTGCAAATGTTTATTATCACCCTAAACCCTTAGTTCAATTATCTAGTTGCTTGCATAAGTTGCTAAGTCGAGTCATATCCTTTGTATACTGATTTTGGGACGATTGGGATTCATGGGAAAAGTTAAAGTTTATGAAATGACGGAAGGGCGTTAAATTCAAATTCCCTTTGTTTGCATAATAATGTACCCCAAATGTTTTGATCTTTTCAATTCGGGTCAAATTAGTGTTAGAGTAATAAAACTCAAGTGTAGGATATGCTTATAAATCCTAGTATTTTGATGTTACAGTAGAGGATGGTAGAGTAAAAGTGTATGAAAAAAAAAAAATCGAAAAAAATAGAAAAGAGAAAAGAAAAAATAGAGTGTGAAAAAAAAAAAAAAAAAACATACGGCTACCATCCTACATCTATCTTTAAATTTATGTTTGTTTATTTGAGTTACCTAGAGTTTTAGAGTGTCGAGTCTTGGCTTAGCAACACCATTCTTCATATGATTAACATAAAGATTTTTGACTTGCCACCACTAAATAGCCTATCCACCAAACCCTTATTTCCCTACCAGTAAGCCTAACATTACAACCCTTTAAAAGACCTCTTTGATAGTCTTTCCTAGGTGCTTCGCCAAAGCGATGGAGGTTTGATCTATTCTCGAGCCTATGGTAATCTATGTACTAGGACCGGTTAATGAGTGTTTATCTTCCATTTCCTATTTGTTATATTTCATATATACACCGAGAGAGATGTGAGTATCCAAACACCCCATGTGAGGTGCTAGTATGTAATTCCGTGCTTGTTATGACTTTTTGGGCTTGTATGTGTTGTGGACCGTTTTGAATTAATGCTTCATGACCCAACTTATAAATTAATTGGCTAAAAGCACATTTGCTTGAGGACAAGCAAATAACAAGTGTAGGGATATTTGATAAGGTTTTAAAGGTACCATTTTGAGGGTCGTTTAAGTCCTTATTTGATCACTTTGTATCCGTTATTGCTTAATATCGTTCCTTTTCACTTTTTAGGTCTCGTGAAGGCAAAATCTTTGGAATGGCACTTATTTGGACGAAAAGGCGCGAATATATGAAGAAAATGGCCAAAGTCAAAATCGAGACACTCACGATTCTTTGAAACTAGAAGGCGGCGGCGTCGGTGCTAATGGCGACGCCGTCCCAAGATGTTGTGACGATACAAGACTCAAAACTCGTATTTTCAAGTGACGACGTCTAGTTGAGAAAGAGTAGGCCGTCGCTACTCGGGCGGCCTAGATGCAATCCGAACGACGTCGAAAGGCGAAGAGACGGCGTCACGGACTTAAGGTGGCGCCGTCGCAAGGTTAACGTGGCCAAGGCGAAACCCTAATAGCGGCGACACGGCGTCACTAAACATAAGGTGGCGCCATCGCAATTGTAATCTTATATATAGAATCCGAATTTTTGGTCTTTGGGTGGAGAGTCTTTGGAGTAAAACCTAAAACCGAACCTAAGGTGTCTTGTACAGTATTTTAGGGTTTTAACCCTATCTTACATCAAGATAAGTCTTTACTTCATTAATTCAATTATGTCTTTGATTATTTGTGTGTATGCTTGCATGTTCTCCATGTCGGCTAATTTACTTGTGTGTTTGCTTAGGAAGTATGAAACTTAATTATTGAATATTGATTGGTTGTTTCTTATCTTAGTTGATTAATGATCTAGTAATGCGATAGGTCATTCGTTGTGTACTTAATGCTTGATTCATCTTTGTGAACCTTAGAATATAATTACCGAGTAGTTGTAGGCTAAACCATCCAAAGAGCGCCTTAGAGTAGGAGTTTATCATCCCTAGTGGGTTTGTAGGCGAGACCCTTTGGTAAGTGATAACGCTACAGCGTCGTTCGGGGTCAAGGAAACTTCCTTTTCTTGAGCAAGTTTTATAACACCTAGGCGATGAACCTAATCGTTGTAGTGTAGTAATTAGGGTAAGCCACGGGTATTGATATCGTTCTCTAGGGAATAGGAATGCTAGTAAGGAGTTACTACGCTAAGGTTAAGGTTGAGGAAGATTATTTTTTATCTTTTTATGTTTTATGAAATGGAAAGGTACGAATCTCGGGTATTGGATTTGGGGGTTGGTATTTCTACCGATTACTCTACTATTATCTAATTATCTAGACTAAGGTTGTGGGAGTCTATGTCTAATTAATGTGTGCTCGTATGATAGTTTAAAGATGTGTTTACTTAGTTTGTATTACTCCTTAATTATCTCTATTCGTGGTTGAATTGTCACGTCCTTATTCCTAGTTGCGTTGTGTGTCTAAAGTTGTAGGGTATCGTTTCTCCCTAACTCTTTGAACTTACCAAAGGGTCTAGTCTACAAACCCGCTAGGGATGATAAACTCCTACTCTAAGGCGCTCTTTGGATGGTTTAGCCTACAACTACTCGGGTAATTATATTCTAAGGTTCACAAAGATGAATCAAGCATTAAGTACACAGAATGACCTATCGCATTACTAGATCATTAATCAACTAAGATGAAACAACCAATCAATATTCAATAATTAAGTTTCATACTTCTAAGCAAACACACAAGTAAATTAATGGGACATGGAGAACATGCAAGCGTACACACAAATAATCAAAGACATAATTGAATTAATGAAGTAAAGACTTATCTTGATGTAAGATAGAGTTAAAACCCTAAAATCTTGTACAAGACACCTTAGGTTCGGTTTAGGTTTTACTCCAAAGACTCTCCACACCGATGAAAAATTGGATTCTATATATAAGATTACAATTGCGACGGCGTAGCACTTATGTTTAGTGGCGCGTCGTGTCGCCATCATTAGGGTTTCGTCTTGGCCACGTTAACCTTGCGGCGTCACCTTATGTCGTGACGCCGTCCTCTTGACCGACGTCGTTCGGATTGCATCTAGGCCGTGCGAGTAGCGACGGCCTACTCTTTCTCAACTAGGCGTCGTCACTTGAAAATACGAGTTTTGAGTCTGATCGTCACAACAATCTTGGGACGGCGCCATTGCTTTGACGCCGTCGCCTTCTAGTTTTCGACAGCTGTGAGTGTCTCGATGTTGACTTTGGCCATTTTCTTCATATATTCGCCTTTTCGTCCAAATAAGTGCCATTCCGACATTTTGCCTTCACGAGACCTAAAAGTGAAAAGGCGATATTAAGCAATAACGGATACAAAAGTGATCAAATAAGGACTTAAACGACCCTCAAATGGTACCTTTTAAAACCTTATCAAATATCCCTACACTTGTTATTTGCTTGTCCTCGAGCAAATGTGCTTTTAACCAATTAATTTATAAGTTAGGGGTCATGAAGCATTAATTCAAAGCGGTCCACAACACATACAAGCCCATAAAAGTCATAACAAGCACGAAATTACATACTAGCACCTCACATGGGGTGTTTGGATACTCACATCTCTCTCGGTGTATATATGAAATATAACAAATAGGAAATGGAAGATAAACACTCATTAACGGTCCTAGTACATAGATTACCATAGGCTTCAGAATAGATCAAACCTCCATCGCTTTGGCGTAAGCACCTAGGAAAGACTATCAAAGAGGTCTTTTAAAGGGTTGTAATGTTAGGCTTACGGTGGGAATAAGGGTTTGGTGGGATAGGCTATTTAGTGGTGGCAAGTCAAAATCTTTATATTAGCGCATATGAAGAATGGCGTTGCTAAGCCAAGACTCGACACTCTAAAACTCTAGGTAGCTGAAATAAACAAACATAAATTTATAGATAGATGTAGGATGGTAGCCGTATGTTGTTGTTTTTTTTTTTTTTTTTTCACACTCTATTTTTCTTTTCTCTTTTCTATTTTTTTTTCGATTTTTTTTTTTCATACACTTTACTCTACCATCCTCTACGGTAACATCAAAATACTAGGGATTTATAAGCATATCCCTACACTTGAGTTTTATTACTCTAACACTAATTTGACCGAATTGAAAAGATCAAAACACTTGGGGTACATTATTATGCAAACAAAGGAATTTGAATTTAACGTTCCTTCCGTCATTTCATAAACTTTAACTTTTCCCATGAATCCCAATCATCCCAAAGCTGTATACAAAGGATATGACTCGACTTAGCAACTTATGCAAGCAACTAGATAATTGAACTAAGGGTTTAGGGTGATAACAAACATTTGCACTAAAAGTGAGTGCATAAGGGGTAGGCTAAGGCGATTTGGGTGTATATTTGGGGTGGGGTGTAAACAATGCTCTTCATTGATATTCCGAAAAAGAAACATCACGAGAACCGCGAAAGGATAGGCTCTAAGGGTTAACTAGGGGTATCGTGTACTAAAGATGAGTACAACGCAAGGGTGTGGGGAATTACTCAACCGATATGGAAGAAGTAATTATATTACGGGTGTCGAACAAGGGTTTATCCTAATGCCTCTTATCATTTAGTTATTCCTAACTACACAAGTGTAGCCTCACTTGCAATCTCGGAATGCATCACAAAACAAGTTCTAGAATCTAATATACTACGGTTCACACTCTAAGCATTGAAGATGAATGCTTTAATTCCTACTAATCTAAGGCGATCCTCACATTTTGGGTGGAATTTGGGTGGTAAAGGGTTTTGTGCTAGTCATATAACTTCCTATCCGTGAGGCGCTTTTGTTAAGACTAATGGCCCACTCTATATGTCATAAAAATTTTAAATTTGGTGCCAAAATTACCCTAACCAACATTTTCTCATGGTTTATTACACAATCACATTTGGACAAAGCAAATAATCAAGGATAAGCATAGTTTCAAAGTTCCGTTTTATTTTCCCTACCATATTTAAGCGAACATTGTCCCCAATGTTCCCCGAAAGTATCAAAGTTATGATAAAAGAAGGTAATTAAAAGCGAAGAAACTAATACTCACGATTAGCTCGGTAAGATCCGTGTAAAGTGGTGGTTAAATCCTTTTCAAGAAGAATTATTGCGTGAAAAGTTCCTTCAATCTTATGTAATTTCTTCTTGACAAACTAAACACGCACACTTGAAGAAAACAAACGAAACCTTCGTAAAATCGGTGGTAATAATATATATAAGACTCGATTTAAACTAGGATATAATGCTTGTGGAATGGATGTATCTGAAATTTCTAAGAAAATTAAGACTTGGAAAATTCCAAAAATTTATAAGTAGCTCGAAACCGAGAAAAAGTAATCGATGTTTTACTCCTTCACGGCGTCGTCAGTTGCAATCTGACGCCCGTCAGTTATCTTGACAAAAAGCGTTGCGATTTTACGAAAAAATTCGGAAAATTTACATCTTTAGAATCGGAAAAATTTATGCAAAAACATCCATTATGACTCGATACAAGCATTTGACTCTAACAACACACATATATATCTTTTAAATAATTGTAATTCTCATGTTCACGTTTCTTTTGAAAGCGTGTGTAATCCTCCTACACTTATCCCTTATGTAAAATACCTTTATATGTAATTAAGGCGAGGTTAAAGACAAAATAAAGCATTTTACAAATTCAAACATGAGAATAAACAATTAATAAAAGATATCGACACATAAATGAAAATGAAAACAAATACACATGGGTTGCCTCCAAGAAGCGCTTGTTTTGTTCGAGTCACGAGCGACTCTACCCTTATTTAATGAGATAAAGGGAAGTTTTCCTACACTTAAGTTTAAGTGCAGTGTAGTAATACACACCCAGGGTGGAAATTTGCTACGTGAGAAGAGGGTGATGGGTGATTTATATGCTCGAAGGGTGTGCTCCATTCATTATAACCTTACCTAAGTCTATTGGTGTAGTGGGTGAATCAAATCTCCTCCTAAAATGGATCATCTTCTATTAACTTCAAAAGATTCTTAGTTAAGGATCCATCTTGACATAATAAACCGGTTTAAACCCATAGTGTTTCTTGTTATCAACCATGAATGGGTGATATAAGTGTGTAAGGTCATGGGTTATTCCTATATTAGCTTCCACTCTACATGGCCTAGAGTCTACCACTTTTATCAAGCAACTACCGGACTATCTATTTTGATGGGTGGATTGGAGCCTAATTCAATTCCAAGATTCACATCTAAAGGCGGAAAATTGGTAAGGGTTTGGTTGAGGCTCGGTTCATCAAAAATAGGAACTTCTTTAGGGCTAAGAGAAGGTCATCACTACAAGCGTTCAAACCACATCCACTACTTGTGGTCGGTCAAAGGTTCTACCTTTATTGGGGTTCCTATAGTTTCTTCTACTACTTAGGGTAAGTCATAGGCGGTGTGTGTTTCTCAGTGAAGGTAGTACTTGTGGGTTATCCGATGGGATTGGATTTTCTACTCATCCTCCATCTTATCAAGATCACCTATGTATTCATTTTGTCTTGTGGTAGCGCCTAACCATGACATGCACCTTGGTACCTCAATTCTAATCATCTCCTTCCTAAACAACCATTCGGACCGAGTTTCCAAATTGAAAATAAGTCTAAAGATTTGTTTTGGGTCCCATGTTCCACTTCTAAATTGGGCGTGAATCTCGAAGGTTTCCATGCAATTCGAACACCACGTCCCCAAATATCCCCATCCGCTACATAGTCAAGTCTCCTTTGGGTTTCGTGGGCGTCGAGTGTAAAAGAATTGTAGTGGAAGCAGATAAATCAATACCATGATAAAGGACTTTTGTAATAAATATTTAATTCGAGTCCACGCCTCGGAAAGGATTCATCATGATGTTCTTTGGAACCTCAAGATCTCATTTGGAGTGGAAAGGGTAGATTATGTAGTAGATTTCGTTGATTGGGTGAAAGTTTTGGCGGATTCGCGTTCTCCATAACGGCTAGCGGAATAGTCAATGAAAATGGTTACTGAACAAAGGTCACGAAGAGGGGATAGACTACGAGGAAGCTAAAATGAGAAAAAGTTTACTTGATAGGAATCAAGCAAAGAAACCTAAGCGAGGTGGACTACTAACTAGCTATTCTATTCCGGCGTGGCGCCAAAAACTTGATAACGCTACACGCGTCGTTCGGGTCAAGGAAACTTCCTTTTCTTGAGCAAGTTTTATAACACCAGGCGGTGAACCTAATCATTGTAGTGTAGTAATTAGGGTAAGCCACGGTATTGATATCGTTCTCTGGGGAATAGAAATGCTAGTAAGGAGTTACTACGCTAAGGTTAAGGTTGAGGAAGATTATTTTTATCTTTTATTTTATGAAATGGAAAGGTACGAATCTCGGGTATTGGATTTGGGGGTTGGTATTTCTACGATTACTCTACTATTATCTAATTATCTAAACTAAGGTTGTGGGAGTCTATGTCTAATTAATGTGTGCTCGTATGATAGTTTAAAGATGTGTTTACTTAGGTTGTATTACTCCTTAATTATCTCTATTGATGGTTGAGTTGTCACGTCCTTATTCCTAGTTGCGTTGTGTGTCTAAAGTTGTAGGGTATGCGTTTCTCCCTAATTATCTCCTATTTATAAGTTAGGGGTCATGAAGCATCCAGTTTGTAGGCTAAACCATCCAGTTTGTATGAACCTTAGAATATAATTACCTGAGTAGTTTTACTCAAAACGGTCCACAACACATTCAAAGAGTTAGGGAGAAACGCATACCCTACAACTTTAGACACACAACGCAACTAGGAATAAGGGCGTGACAACTCGACCATCGATAGGAGATAATTAAGGGTAATACAACCTAAGTAAACACATCTTTAAACTATCATCGAGCACACATTAATTGACATAGACTCCCACAACCTTAGTTTAGATAATTAGATAATAGTAGAGTAATCGGTGAAATACCAACCCCAAATCAATACCCGAGATTCGTACCTCTCCATTTCATAAAACATAAAAGATAAAAATAATCTTCCTCAACCTTAACCTTAGCGTAGTAACTCCTTACTAGCATTCCTATTCCCCAGAGAGCGATATCAATACCCGTGTCTTACCCTAATTACTACACTACAACGATTAGGTTCGGCGCCTGGGTGTTATAAAACTTGCTCGAAAAAGGAAGTTTCCTTGACCCGAATGGCGTGTGGCGTTATCAATACTCTTCATCAAAAGCAATGCATTCTTTTCTATTCTTAAACTTCAAAGCATGTTCAACAATACCTTTTCCTTTCCAATGTCACGATTGAGCCACCATCTTTTCAAAGGCTCACCAATAATCAAACTTTTACTCAAAGGTTTAGGTGCGATGGGTTTAAACGAGATACAATGGTAGATGTAGAAGCGGATGAAGTTTTGCTTAGATTGATCAATGTACTTGCAACTTCCTTCTCAACCTCTTTTGATTTAGGTGGTGATACGAGGTGGTTGTGACAATTGTAGATGTGGTTGTAATAGCGATGGTTAAGACTAAAGTGGGCGTGGTTGTGGTTACCTTATTGGAAGCTGCCTTGATGGTTTCAAGAACATCGATCGTGGTTGCAGACACTGCTGTCGATGGTTGTGTCTGCATCACCTCATATTCTACCAGGTCTTCAAACTTTCAAGAACAACTTTATTCCCATCTTTATCAAATACCACAAATTGCTCTCCTTGATCTCCACTATCCATCCTCATCCATACAGCACACCATGACCTCCCACAATTCATTCCTTCACTCCTCTCTTGTTTGGATACATCCTCCAAAATAACATCCTTAGAGAGTCCACCCTCTTTCGAATCCTAACCTTTCATAAAGCGGCAATCCGGTCTTGACTTTTCCAGCACAAACATTCTGTGCTTCAACCTCCTTATCTCTTTGCCCTGAAACATAGCTAACTCCTGAAGACTTGAGATTGTATTCTCCATTGTCGGGTTTTAGGTTCCTTGGATCAAGAATTACTCTAAGTGTTGGAACCACGGACAGGTTTGATATAACCACGGACAGAAGAATGTAACCACGGATGAAGACAAACCGCGGCTAGTAGAAGAGTGTAACCACGGATAATGTTATGTAACCACTGCTAGTCTTGTATAGTCGGTTTAGTTTATTGTATTAGATAAATATGGAAAGATATTTATCTTGTAGGTTACGTATTGTATAATGTATAGGACTCTTTAGCCTATAAAAGGAGATCCTAGGTTAGGTTAGATATCGTATGTTTTATATCTAAGGTCGATACACTTCAAGGTTGCAAAACCCTAATCTTGTAAGAGTATTAGTATTATCAATAATATTGAGGTGTTGAATGTTTCTTGTTCTTCTTAAGATTAAGTGTTAAATTCGCGTAATACTTAATAAGCCTTTGTTACAAGTCGGTTTCTATATTAGATCGTTTGCTCATCTGGGATCAACAAGTGGTATCAGAGCTTGTGATCTAGAAACTGTAAATCAAGAAGAAGTTCTTTTAAGTTCTACTCTAAGAATACAAAGATGTCTGACGAAACTCACATGGTGACTGCTTCTAAAGTACCCATGCTCAAGCACGGTGAGTATCAAATCTGGAGGATGCGAATGAGGCAATACATTCGTATGATTGATTATGCTCTCTGGGATGTCGTTGAAAAGGGAGACACTCTTCCTAAGAAGGGTGAGGATGGTCTAGAGATAGCTATTGTTAGTGAACCTGATAAAGCTAAAAGGAAAATGGAGATCAAAGCTCACAGTATTCTCTCCATGGGAATACCTAATGAGTTTGCCTTAGACTTTGATCAATATGAGTCTGCTAAAGAATTATTGGATGCTCTTGAATTAAGGTTTGCTGGTAATTAAGCTACTAAGAAGTCAAGGATGAATATGCTCAAGCATCAATTTGAAACCTTCACTGCTCTTAGTGGAGAAAAGATTGATGGCACATATAATAGACTTCAAAACTTATCGATCAATGAAGTCGGTGGATTACAAGTTTCTTCAAGAAGACATTAATTTGAAGTTCATTAGGAGTTTATCATCCGAATGGGCTATTCATACAATTGTGTGGAGAAATAAGGAGGATTTTCCTACGATGACTCTAGACAATCTCTTCAACAACAAGGTTTATGAGTGCGAGAATAACTTTGCTCACTCATCTTACGCTAATCAAAACATTGCTTTTGTATTCACTAATCACAAGAGCTCACAAGATGTATCCATCTGCGCCTATGGTATAACCACGGCTATTGCAAACAATACCAGCGATAGTGATAATGTCGGTGATGGTGCAATCGTGCTTTTACGGGTGATTTAACTACCGGTGTTCTTGTCTTTGAATCAAGATCCGGATCAAATTGATCCGATGATCTTGAAGAGATTAATCTTCAATGGCAAATGGCAATGTTGACTCTCCAAGCAAGGAAGTTTACGAGGAGGGTGGAAGGCGAGGTTAAGTATGATGGTCAAAGGAGAGTGGATTCGACAAAAGCAAGATGGAGTGCTTTAAGCGCAGAAGAAATGGCACTTTGCTAGGGAATGCCGAGCTCTAAAAGAATTGAAGGCATTCGAGAAGACAACGGAAGAGCACTGCTGACTTCTTCATCTTTGGTTGCTCAAGATGGGATTGGTGATTATGGTGGGTGATCAGTTGAAGAAGGTCCAAATCGACTTTTCTTGCTAGTGAAGCTTCAAAAGAACATAACTTTGCTCTTATGGCCTATGCTTCATATTACGGTTCGATTTTGAGGTATCTAATGATTCTAAAACATCTACTTGTTCTTTTAAATCATGTTATGATTACTTAGAATCTCAAAAGGCTATCAACGAGAGTATGAGAAAAGAAGTAGAAAGATTGACTCTAGATAACTTAGGTTATAGAGTTGGTCTAGAGGTGTGGAAGAGAAGCTAAAATTCAGTATTAAATGTGAGTTTGAGTATGTAGAAAAGATCAATATACTAGGTGGTGAAATTGATCTTAAAGATAGAAGTTTAAATTGCTTAAAGATAAACTAGCGAGGAGAGAGTGTAAAACAAAAAGCCCTAGATGAAAAGGAAAAACATGTTGTTAGGGTTGCCAAAACACAATATGCTTGATCTAGTAAATAAGCCAATAGGTCAAAAGCTGTTCAAAGATGGTTACGGTCTAGGATACAATAATATGCCACCACCCTCTTTGATGAAACATGCACCACACTAAAGAAGCTGTCATTTAGTAGTGAATTCGGTTTAACAAAACTGTAGAAGAGATTAATAAGACTAAAACACCTAAGATAAGTTCGATAAATTATCGATGCTCCCACGATAGAAGATTGGGAATCGGACTACGAGGAAGATAGAACCGAATCAACTAAGTGCGAAGAGATAGAAAGTTAAGAAAGTTGATTCTCAACAAGTCAACCTTGTACCTAGATTTGGAGCTAAAGTTACCAAGAAAGTAGTAGAGTGCAGGGAAATACCTAGGGAACAAATGAAACAATATAAACCTAGGGGTAATCAAAGAAGCTTAAATGGTCTAATTTCTAGCAGTTAGGTGATGAGTTTCAATGTGTCAAGAAAGCTTGTTATAAGTATGTGGTAGTTTTGAGCACTTACGGAGAAATTGTCATAAAAGCAGACCACCGGTTTGGAATCGTGGAGGAGGGTAAATCATCAAAACTTTTCAAGAAAAACAAACCCTCATCCTAATGATAACTTGATTCCTAGGGCGGTGTTAATGAGGAATGGGAAAACAAAATCAATTGTCCTTCTTGCACCTAAATGGGTTCCAACCTTTGCTAAGCAAAATGTAAACACGGTTAAGCGAATCAAACCCTTTGTTAAGCAAAATATCACCTGTGATTCAAAAGAAGTTTTAAAAATTCCAAAGGTGATAAGCGACACGGTGGTTGGAAATCATTTTATGTTGTTAAGGCCTCGACTAGTTGGCAATGGAAGCCTAAGACCAAGGTTTTACCACATGTCAGCTGTGCATCAATGGACTTAAAGAAATTTGAATATTTTGATGCCTGCGGACCCAAGTCGATATTGGCTTGGGTCCACAAAGAACTAACTTGTGTAATTTAATGTGCGGGCAATTTTCAAAGCGAGCTAAAAGATAAAGGAGTTTTTGATAGTGGTTGCTCGGGCACATGACTTGGGATGGAAGCAACTGGAAGATTTTGAAGCTTTTGATGGAGGATATGTGGCATTTGGAAATGATCAAGGGAGGAAAGATACTTGGGAGAGAACAATCGAGCAGGAATTTAGACTTTGAAAAGTCTATTTGGTATAAGGACTTAAGTATAATCTATTGAGTGTTTCTCAAATGTGTGATAAAAAAAGCGGGTACTTTTGGGAAGCGGTGTGTGGTGTTGTCTCATGAGTTTAAGATGCACGATGAGAAGTTTATACAACTTAGGGAACTTAGGAAGGAATATATATATTGTTTTGATTTAAAGATGTTCTTCCTAATAGGTCCTTATGTTTGTTTGCTAAAGCATCTATAGATGAGTCAATATTGTGGCATAGAAGACTAGGTCATCTCAATTACAAAACAATCAATAAAGCGGTAAAGGGAACTTAGTGAGAGGGTTACCTTCTAAGGTTTTGAGTGTAAGGATTTGTGTGTGCTTTGTCAAAAGGAAAACAATATAGAGCTTCTTGTAAGACCAAAGCTGTAAACACCATAACACAACCTTTGTTTATGCTTCATATGGACTTATTTGGACCTACTTTTGTTAGAAGCTTGAACCATAAGCGATATTGCCTAGTTATCACCGATGATTATAGTAGATTTTCTTGGGTATACTTTTTGGTGCTAAGAGTGAGACTAGTGAGATTCTCAAGAGTTTCATTACTAAGATAGAAAATCTAGTAAACCATAAGGTCAAAGTAATCATATGTGATAATGGAACCGAGTTTAAGAATGATGTGATGAATCGAGTTACGTGTAGCTAAAGGTATTGAAAGGCAGTTTAGTGTTGATAGAACACCACAACAGAATGGTGTGGTGAAAGGAAAAATAGAACACTAATTGAAATTTGCTAGGACCATGTTGTCGAGTCTAAGTTACCAACTACCTTTTGGGTGAAGTTGTAGGAATTGCATGTTATGTGCAAAGCAGTAAGGTAGTGAAGCCTCATAACAAGACCCCTATGATTTGTTACATGATAGGAAGCCAATGATTGCATTCCTAAAACCTTTTAGGTGTCTGTTACCATCTTGAATACCATAGACTACCTAGGCAAGTTTCAAGAAAAAGCGGATGATGGATACTTTTAGGCTATTCTACTAATAGCAAAGCCTTTAGAGTATACAATAGGAGGACTAGACTTGTTGAAGAGAATCTACATGTTCAATTCGGTGAAAAGACTCTAGTGTTGAGACCAAAGGACCGGTGGCTGTTTAACATTGATATGCTAACCAAATCTATGAATTATGAGCCTATCATTGCGGGAACTTCCACTAATGTTAATGCGGTACACAAAAGGATTACGAGGCGAGATACATCTTCAAAGGAAGGCGATTCTCCAAAGAGTTCTATTTGGTTGAAAAATGGAAAATCGGTTATTCCTTCCATCATTCACAAGCAAGGTCCCACTGATGATGATGTCTTGAATCTGGAGGCAATGTTGATCATCATCATGATAAGGATGAGTTGTTGAAGGATAACTCGATGTCGGTAGAAGAAATTGAAAAGAAGAAAAAGCGATCGCAAGCCGCTAAGTCTCTGAAAGCAGCGATAGGCCAGCTGTAACATGTGACAAGCTACCTTCTACCAGCGATAGTTCAAGTGAAATCCGGCTACAAATCTTGGTGATAGTACTTTCTTTGGACCAAATGAAAGGCACTATTTAGTGATGAGGGTATCCCATGATCCTTCCATGCACCTTTGATAGAGATTGATACTCCTGCGATGATGAAGACATGGATGATTTCTTCAATCTTGATTTGACTAACTTGGAAGCTGTAATCAATGAAAGTCCAATCACTACTACCGGATTCACAAGATTCATCCCAAGGAGCGGATACTTGGAAATTTGAATACTCCGGCTCAAACAAGAAGCGAGTGAAGAACTCTAAACCCTTTCACGAACATGGGTTCTTTGCAAGATCTCTTCACAAAAAAAGCAGTCATAAAGATCGCAAAATTGCTGTTTGCTTGTTTTACGTCTCAAAAGGAGCCCAAAGAGTGGAAGAAGCTTTATCCGAAGAAGGTGGGTAGAATCAATGCAAGAGGAGCTTCTTGGTTCAAACTTCAAGAGGTTTGGACATTGGTTGATCTTCCAAATGGGAAGAGGCGATTGGGACTAAATGGGTGTTCGAAATAAGAGGATGAAAGAGGAATCGTGGTAAGAAACAAATCAAGGTTGGTTGCTCAAGGATATACACAAGCGAAGGTTTGGACTATGATGAAGTGTTTGCACAGGTTGCAAGGATAGAGGCTATTAGATTGTTTTTGGCTTATGCTTCATTCAAGAATTTTGTTGTGTATCGGATGGATGTTAAAAGTGCATTTTGTATGGCACAATTGATGAAGAGGTTTATGTCTGTCAACCTCCGGTTTTGAAGATCTGATCATCGACAAGGTTTATAGGGTGAAAAAGGCTATGTATGGGTTACATCAAGCTCCTAGGGCATGGTATGAGTGCTGTCTACTTATTTGATGGACAATGGGTTTAAAGAGGGCGATTGATAAAACTTTGTTCATTAAGAAGCACAAAGATGATATTTTATTGGTTCGGGTTTATGTAGATGACATCATTTTGGCTCTACAAACAAGGAGCTATCTGAGATTTTGAGAAACTTATGCATGATAAGTTTGGATGAGTTCTATAGGAGAACTCACTTTCTTTTAGGGCTACTGGTTCAACAAAGGGTGATGGTATTTTCATTAGTCAAGACAAGTATGTAGCAGATGTTTTGAAGAAGTTTGGGTTTCAAGATGTAAAAAGTGCAAGTACACCTATGGTGACTCAGAAACCTATGCTACCAGATGATGGAAGTCCCAAAGTTGATTTGAAGTTGTACAGATCCATGATTGGATATTTGATGTATCTCACTGCATCTAGGGAAGATATCATGTTCTCAGTATGTGTGTGTGTAAGATTTCAAGTTACACCAAATACCTCTCACATGAATGCTGTTAAGAGGATCTTTAGATATTTGAAAGGTCATCCTAAATTGGGCATTTGTACTCTAAGGATTCTCCTTTTGATTTGGTGGCCTACTGCGATAGTGACTATCTTTGGAGCTAGTTTGGATAGGAAGTCTACTCTTTGGAGGATGTCGGTTCTTGGGAAGCAGATTAATTTCTTGGCGATGTAAAAGCAAACCATTGTGGCTAATTCTACAAGCGAAATTTGAATATGTGGTTCTTTGCTAGTTGTTGTGGTCAAGTTCTTTGGATTCGAGAATCAATTCTTTGGATTTTGGGTACAATTTTATGCATACTAAGATTTACATTGATAATAACGATACAATTTTCATTATTAAAAATCTGTTTTACATTCTAGAACTAAACATATTGAGATAAGGCATCACTTTATTAGAGATTGTAATGAGAAAAGGCTAATTCAAATGGTAAAATCCATCTTGATTTCAATGTTCTTCGATCTTCTTACCAAAGCTTTTGATGTGGGAGGTTTGATTACCTTGTTGTTAGTATTGGAATGATTAATCTCTAAATTCTCAAATTGTTTTGTACCGGTTTGTATAAGTATTGGAATTATTATGTAATCTTAGTTTTGCTATTCTTGTTTCTAACCACGATATTTTGTTCTATCCACTTGCTTGTTGTTACGTGTTTCTACTAACCATTTTGCGGATAAAGACAAGTCATTATAGAAGCTAAAGAATCTTGAAGTTAAATTGTTCATTCATTCATCAAAGCAGTGACTTACGACTTACAATGAAACTTCAAGTACAAATTAAAGACTACTTTATACATGATTTCCTAATACTATCCTCAGCTGTTGGATATGCATGATTGATGGATATGCATTTGTCATACGCATGACCAGTACGATGAAGCAGCTAAGGATCAAAATGGGAAGGATGGATTGAGGCAAACAAAGATGATGAAGATGAATACAGTAGATGAAGCACAAAGGACATAGTCATATTATACTTGCATCTACTAGTTTCATCAAAAAGCATCATTCCATTTTTCTTTTTCCCTTCCCCCTTACGATGTGTGAAGAAGCACCACATCTTGGTGCAGGAATACCAAGAACCACCTCTCTGTCTTTTGGGAGTGGTGGATTTCTTGTTCGTGGTCTTGGTTGGGGTTGGGATGATGAAGGTTGGGAGTTTGAAGTTATCTTCTTTGAGGAGTCATCAGAGTCCTCAGATGCATCACTTAGATTCACCACACTATCCTCTTCCGATGATGGAAGAAATGGGGATTTTAATGGTCTTGGTTCTTGTGTAGGTATGTCAAATCGCCATGGATTGGATTCTTCACTTGATGATGAGGATATTAGATCCACAACTTCTGGTTTATTCCAACTAGGGTTCCACATGGTGAGTGGAGGTTGGTGAGAAGGAGTTTGGTGCCTTTCCTCTGGACGCACAACAGCAACGGGAGGCGCACTGACTGCCTTGGAAGATGTTTCTTCGTCTGTATCTTCATAGGGTGATACATACGAACTTAAAGAAAACTATTTTCTCCTTTGCTTGGATTGCTTGACAAATAGTTCTTTTCCATCTCTCAGGCTATTTGTTGGAGGAGGTGTTGTCATCGATGAAAGGCGATTGGGTTGGGCTGCTCATTATTGGGGTTTTGGAGAAATTAGGGTTTTGATTTTGATTGGTGTGTGCGTTATATGAGATTAAGGGTTCTTTTATAAGCAAAAATAAGGGCTATGGAAATAAATATGGGCGAGTTAAATGTGGTTGGAGAGTTAATGAGTTTCTTGGGCATTGGACTGATATTAGTTCTAGAAGTTGACCATATTGACTTACCTGTTCAAACCACGGATAGGTCTTTTGGAACCACTTTTGGCTCTTACTAACCACTGACAACAATAACCTTATTCTCTGTGTTGGTTTTGTGTTTTTTTCTTGCAGGTATGAAGGATTTGTGTGCATAAGGAGCTGGTGTGTTAGCTGCTTGTGTTAGTGTTTAAAAAAAATGTGTGTAATCCTTCATATTTTTGTGAGATCTTACTTATTGTGACCCAGATTTACTTGCTATATCTCTTGGTCATCTGGAAGAAGTGATCCAATGTATCCGCTGATGGTATCTTTCAACCGCGGATAGCGGAACACTGGAACCGTGGATAGCATGGTACTTAGTTTTGGATATTCACGAAGGTACACATTTAGTACCATTGGCAAACCTATATCACTCTCCCCAAATCACGGACGGTTAAACCACTGATAGTCATACCCATAACCTTTGTCATACACCTATAGTGCGTACTAGGAGACGAAGGGCACTAAGCTACCTCGGGCTAGTGTTAGTGGTGTTGTTAATGAAATTTGTCACATGGAGTGGAGGTGACATGATTGGAAGGGCTTTCCTTCTTGATTCATGCTTAGATCTTTGGTCGGGATAGTGGAAACATAAATAAGACCCAACCATTGGCAACTCTAATGCGGAGAGTTCTTTGGAACCTAATACGGTGGAGGAATCCCTAGCCATTTGGGGCTACTGAGTGCATAGATGATCGAGGCTAGGTGCGGTGCTATGTCTACTATATCCAGGATTCACCTCTCGGGCGGTTAACACATCTCAAGTGATGAGGATAGATTAGAACATGACATTGAATTGACGGATAATGAGTTTGTACATGATAACTTTTCCAATGAACCACCTCTCGGACCGATTAAAGCAGTTGAAGTGGGAGGATATTCTTGAGCGTTTATATGAATTGGCGGCTCAATGTGCTAAAATGGAGAATACAATTTCGGGTCTCTGAGGAATTGGGCGTGTTTGAGGTAAGGATATTCGAGATTGAAGCATAGAGTGTTGGTTTTGGAAAAAGTCTGACGACACAGGGTTCTTTGTTTTGAAAGCTATGAGAAGAAAAAAGCGATGGTGGACTCTCTCCGGCTCACGAATGTGGAAGATGTATCCAAACATGGGAGGTGAAGGTATGAATTCGGGGAGGTGGTGATATATCATTGATGTACCTATGGATGAAGATGTTGATAGTGGAGATAATGAATTTTGGTATCGATAAAGATGGGAATGAAGCGGTTCTTGAAATTTTGAAGAATGTTGCGAGAAGATGTAGTGAAGGACACAAACAACGATGGTATATACGAAACCATGGTTAGTACTCTTGTAACCAGCGATGCGATTTCGAGACATCACAATTATACCTACTACTATCATACCCACTGCTATCATAACCACTTCTACTATTGTCACAACTCTCTCTGAATCACAACCTAAGTCTAAAGAAGTTGAGAAAGAAGCTGCAAGTACCTTGATAAATCTAAGCAAAACCTCATCTATTTCTACACCTATCATTGCACTTGTGCTATCTGTTCAGTCTACTGCAACCAAACCCAGAGTTAAAAGTTTAGTTATTGGTGAACCTTTGAAGAAGAAAGTGATTCAATCTGATGTTGGGAAAGGTAAAGAGGTTGTGCTGAAGTTTAAAAATAAAGTAAAACAAGAAGCTTATGATGCAGAGTATGCAAAAAGTATAGTAGCTGATGATCAAGCAGCTTTAGAGAAAAGGAAGCAAGATGAAGAGGAAGCTAGTCAGAGATGGTTAGCTACATGGTATGAATCACAAAACTATCTTGAAGCTTCTCAACAAATCAATGATGAATATACTGCACAAGAATGGAATTTGTTGGATGATGAGGAAAAAGCTAGACTTTTGGGTGAATGGGCAAGGAAGGTCGGTAAAAACAGGAAGCAAGTTGTAAGAAAGAAACCTCCTTCAATTGCTCAGATGAGAAATGTGTTGATGAAAATTATTAAGAATTCAGGCATTCATGTTTCTGATAATCTTAGTAAATGTTCATTTGAAAGAATTTTGGAGATTTATGAGAGATGTATGAGAATTAATAATGATGATTACTGTCCAATGAATTCTAAAAAGGAAGAAGAGTGGATTAAAAAGGATGAAGAGTGGATTCAAAGTAAAGAAAGAGAAAATCGAGGTTCGGAGACATCGATTCTAAAAGATTGAAAGTTGTTGAAGATGAAAATCAAATTATTTCTTATGAGTTTAAGCTTATAATTGGAAGTGAAGGAGTTTGGAAAATTCAAAGACTCAACAATGAAGTTTACGAGTATAATAAATTTTCACAGATGCTTGATATTTTGATAGAGATGATTTGATGAATTTTGGATACTTTACAAGAATAAGTTTGGTGAAGTACATCAAATGATTATCATGAGAGGCGGTTTATCATCATTTGAAGATTCTATTTGAACCTACTCATGATGGACACGAATGGCAAGGACTCTACAATGGTCAAGTTACTAGATGGTTTTATATCAAACTTGTGGAGTTCATGTTTTAAGCATTTTTGGAAGATTATTCATATGCTTGTAGAAGGTGATTATCCTCAATTGAATAAGCATCCGGGAATTATTGCTCGGATGTTGAAGCCTGGTTGTATCAAGATGTTAGTACCCTATGATGGTCAAGCTTACAATTTGTTGCTGAAATAGGAGAACATTCTTAAGGCTAGTAAGTGTTTGGCTACATCCTCCAATTCAGATGTTTTGAGCTTAAAAGAAACTTGAGAATTCTGTTGGAATGTATCAAGTTTAGGGGAGGATTGTTAGGTTTTAGGTTCCTTGGATCAAGAATTACTCTAAGTGTTGGAACCACGGACAGGTTTGATATAACCACGGACAGGTTTGATATAACCACGGACAGAAGAATGTAACCACAGATGAAGACAAACCGCAGCTAGTAGAAGAGTGTAACCACGGATAATGTTATGTAACCACTGCTAGTCTTGTATAGTCGGTTTAGTTTATTGTATTAGATAAATATGGAAAAGATATTTATCTTGTAGGTTACGTATTGTATAATGTATAGGACTCTTTAGCCTATAAAAGGAGATCCTACGTTAGGTTAGATATACGTATGTTTTATATCTAAGGTCTATACACTTCAAGGTTGCAAAACCCTAATACTGTAAGAGTATTCGTATTATCAATAATATTGAGGTATTGAATGTTTACTGTTCTTCTTCTTAAGATTAAGTGTTAAATTCCGCGTAATACTTAATAAGCCTTTGTTACAAGTCAGTTTCTATATTAGATAGTTTGCTCAACTGGGATCAACATCCATAGTTGTACATTTAACCGTCAATTCATGTAATCGTTCAAGAAAATCCTCCCCACTTTGACCTGTGTTAACTGGTCCGAGAGGTGGTTCATTGGAAAAGTCATCATGTACTTGATTATTAGTCGTCAATTCAACATCATGTTCCAAACTACCTCATCACTTCAACTTTGTGTTAGCTGGTCCGAGAGGTGAATCCTTGGGTAAAGAAAACATAGCACCGGACATAGCACGATCATCTATGCACCACGATTGAGCTAGTTGGCTAGGGATGCCTCCATGAGTGTTGAGTTCACGAGAACTCTCCACAATAGGAGTTGCCAAGGTTGGGTCTTATGTATGATTCCTTTGTCACGACCGACATCTAAGCATGAATCGATGGTGGAAGCCCTTGATCATGTCACCTCCACGACTTGTGACCTCATGAGCTACACCACTAACACCGACTGAGGTAGCTTGGTGTTCTTCCTTCTCTAGTCCACAAAATAGGTTTAGCGGTAGATCCAGTTGACTAGTAGTGGGTTCGGGTTCAATAGCGATGGGTGCGGGTTCATTAGCGATGGAGTGCGGGTTCATTGAGCTGGGGTTCGGGATCATTATCAAACTCGGGAATATCGAGCAAATTGATCATGTGTGGGAACAATGGGACAACTCTTATTTGGATTATGATTCCTTATATGTGCAAAACCTTAGGAAGCATATAATGCACCTCATGCCGTATTATGTTCAACAAACTCTTCTATTTGACTATCTACAATTAGTTGAACAAACCTAGGATACAAGTAAAATTTACCCTTCTTCTAATATTCGCACAAACCCTTCATAAAACATCCTAGACCAATTAAATTTCCTACCTTTAGATAAGCAGTTATTGCGGTTGCAATTTTGGAAGGAAATTCATCAAACCCGATGGTCTTGTTACTCACACATCAATAAAGTGTGAATCAAAACTTCTATTTAGGAGAAAACAAACCTTTCGAAATTTTACCTTGTCTCCCTTCTTGTATAACCTAACCTTTCTAAACCAGCAAAGATTGCATCATCAGAAAGATTAACTATACCATCAGCATCATCTAACTTTAAATACCTCTAAGAACTTCCTCATCAACCAAAACCTCATTTTCATCCACAACAGTACTAAAAACTTCTACACCATCTCTCTCTTCAAGCTTAGCATTACCCCATAATTGATGTACATATGCTTTAAGAATAGTGGGTGCTACAGTGAGTGCAAAGTGTATAGGACTGTGGTTAATGAAATCAATCATGTCATGAAAACCTTATGAGTGATTGTTCTTGACCAAATAAGCAACTAGGTTATGGGTTTTGGAATATAGTGACGGCATTGTGATTGGTTATAAGATATGATGTGGGATTTGTGAAATCAGCAGGTGGGAGTGGTTAGGGTTAATGTTGAGCACCAATTGGAAGTGATTTAAAGATCAATGAAATGATCTGGCAGTGATTTGGGGGAATTTATACATTATCATCAAAGTTACAAAAGAGCCCCTCAAGTATCCATCATCAGCAATATACTAGCAGTGGTTGGAAATGCCTTAGCGATGAATCTGACAACCAAACTCCAATCGGTTGACCAAGATAACAACAACCAAATCAAGGCCAAAATAGTGAGACTATGCAATAATATGAAGGATTACAAAGATTCACAAATATATATATATATATATATATATATATATATATATATATATATATATATATATATATATATATATATATATATATATATATATATATATATATATATATAGTGAAACTTTATTTTAGAACATACTTTAAATCGAGAACTGCGAGAACTAATTTTTAACCATTAGATAAATGAATCAATGGACATGATTAAAAGTGGCAAAGTTGTAATTAATAAAAAATTATGTAATATGCTGTAAATGGTGAAAGGGTATTATGGGGAATTCCTAATTCTCAAAACCGTCCCTATCAAAAAGGGATATCGATAAAATTGAAACCACTTAACTCCTCAGATCTCATTCTTTAGCCTCTCCCACCCTTACTTGCTAAACCTAACCCTATTCTCTCTCTCACTCATGCCTTCATCCATAATCACCACACTAAAGTTTAGATTAAAAAAAAATGAACAAAAGTTTCGATCCACAAAAAGAATGAAACAAAAAACTGATTCGTTTAACAAGTTGAAGGAATTATGAGGCAAGGTTGCGGCGTAGGTTCGTATTCAATTTGATTAGTTAATCAATGTGTTGATCTCTTGTATCCTCTTGTCGCCAGAAACACAGATAAACCACCACCACCAACAACAACAAGATTTTGTGATGTTTATGTCGCTTGGTTGGGATCATGATTCCGGTTTGGTGGTGCCGCCTCTCATGGTAGATGCGGATTTTGGTTTTTTGGGTTTCCCCACCTCTTAATTTTTTACTTTCCCCCTTTTAATTTTTTAATTTTTATCGCATGATTAACAAGCTGGGATATATTGGGTACTTTTGAGAAAATGATATATTGATGCGTTTTCTTTAAAATGGATAAAAGAAAACTAACCATTGGTTCCACAATTAGGCAACTCGGATCATGATATATTGTGTACTTTTCTTTTCATCCCTTTTAATGTGTTGACTTTGAATGACCATTTCATATGTATGTATTTTGTGTTGGTGTTTGTTCTTTTCTGTTTTGTCTTTGTCAAATAATCTGTATCTATTATCTTTGTAGGGTCTAATGGTTAGTTTATCTAATGGGTTGTAGAATAGTCTTTGGGGAGATTTATTTTTTGAGATCTCTGTTTGCCAAACGATTGAATAATAGATCGTATTTTGCTGAACGATAAAAAGATTAACGAATTAGAAGTCGTATTTTGCTAAACGATGTAAACATCAATGCTCTATTAAATAAATACATAGAAGGTCAATTAATTTTTAGACATTTAACGATATAAATGAATTAAGCGTTTTGCTTTTACAATAGAATGAATTTTGTAGTTACTAGGTATAAGATTTAATGAAATACAAGCGATCCGCTAATTTTTTTTTTTTTTTTTTTTTTCTACGAGTGTGCATTTATGCGTTCAAAATTACACCGCCATAATTTTAGCCAAGAATGAATACCATATATTTTTGAAAACATGTATGTTTTTAAACATGTACGTTCATAACATGTATGTTTTTAAACATGCTAATACAAGAAGGCGTGGTTTGCATAAGTGTGCATATGTGTTATGACATTTTGTATATGTTTCAAGGGGCGTGCATATGTGTTTTAAGGAATGGTACATATGTGTTTTAAAGTTATTGTGCATATTTGTTATTTGTTTGTGGTTTAATTGTTTTTAGGTATGTTTGTACCAGATTAATGAAGATGATGATATCAATGAAGACCTAGAAGTGGATGCACGTATGTTCGACTTCTCAATTGGTGACGACTACGAGTGTGCATATATGTCCGACTTTTAAAAATATTGATAACAATGAGTGTGCACATATGTTTGGTTGCACTAAATATTATTAGTGTACACATGTATAGATCGATTAGATTCATGTATGTATGGTTCTTAGAAATTTATATTTTAATTGTATTTCAATCGATATCGAATTTTATATATAACATTTATGTTATTGGTTTGTTATATATTACATTATTTAAAAAACACCTTATGATATGAAAAACATGCATGTTGAAAAATTTATTCCACTAATAAAAATAAAAAGATTAATTCCTGAAAACATGTATGCACTAAATCATAAACACGAAAAAAAAAAAAAAAAAAAAAAAACTGAAATTGAGATTTAGAAGAAGCGAAATCTTTTAGAAAAAATCAAATATAATACAAAATATCTTTTACTATTATACCCTTTTGATTAAATAAAATATTTAATACTTAAAAAATATGATTGGTTTAAAGTGGTTCTCGCGGTTCTGCATACATAAGGAAGGTTACGAAAATAAAGTGCTCTATATATATATATATATATATATATATATATATATATATATATATATATATATATATATATATATATAAAACTAAACGACAAAAGCTCCAAAAACCTCCAAAGTATACAAACACTCCTTCAAACCTGCATATCACAAACATAAACCAAACACTGAAAGTATAGTTAAGGTTAGCAGTGGTTAGAAAATAACTAGAAGGGGATGCAAAAATTATACTGGCAGTGGTTATACTAGTACTAACCAGCCAGTCAACAGGTCAACTCCCAGTCATTAATCCGGCCACCAAAGTCAAAGACTTCATTTACTCCTCAACAACTTATACCTTCCCCATATTAACTTACTAATTTCATCTTAACTTCTATTAAAGAACATCATACTCACATATTTCCCATAGTACTAACACACCAACACTTCTCTCTCTAAAAATATTTCAAAATCTGCTTTACCAAAAATCACCATGAGCCATTCCAATCCTATCAATCTTTCATCTGACCGTTCATTCTCTGATAGTGTTTGGGTTGATGATGCTTGGCATTTTGTTCTGAACAATACAGGTAGAACAAAGAGAGAGGTGTTTGAAGAGGTTTCTTCAAGAAAAAGAATTCTGTTGGCCATGAGCACTACCCCTTCAATTGCTCGTCCATCATCTCTCCAACCAGTACCTCAGGATGCCATCATCAAGGAAGATAGCTCAGATGATGACACAAATGAAAGCACAGATGATAACACTTCTTCAAGAGTCTTGAGTGTGCCTCCCCTTGCTGCAATAATCCCTCCTGAGGAGCTACAAGCATCACCTATGGTACCATTGTTGTGACACCACCATCGGAGGTCCTTCATCATCCTACTTTGTTGGAGGAAGGTGATTGGGCTTGCATGTCCAAAGGTGTGGAGGGTGATTGATAGGCGTAGGGCACCGAAAGTGATGCCTGATGGGGCCTTTCCAAGGAAGCCTTAGATGGTGGGGGAGAAGATGTGAAGCTTGTGTTCTTAGTTGGTTGTGTAAGCACTTTATGATGTAGTCTCTTGTTAGCTGGTATCCATGGTTGTAACCACTGCATCTTGTATGCAGTTTATGAAATATGAATAATAGAACCATGTCTTTTCTTTTAAGTCTCTTGCATTCTTCTAACAGTGATTTTGTTTCATTACTCTGCAAAATGGTTAGTGGGAACACAAAGAAACAAGCAGTGGTTGCAGCAGAACTAACAGTGTTTAAAACAAAAGTAGCAATACTCCGATTAACTAATAACAGTACATAACTTTACAAAATTTTACAAAACAATTTGAGATTTAGAGATTAATCATTCCAATACTAACTACAAGGTACTGAAACCTCCCCACATCAAAAGCTTTAGTGAGAAGATCAACCATATTGAAATCAGTATGGATTTTGACCATTTGAATCAACCTTTTCTCATTACAATTTCTAATAAAATGGTGCCTTATCTCAATATGTTTAGTTCTAGAATGTAAAATAGGATTTTTAATGATGCATATTGTACTATTATTATCAATGTAAATCTTAGTATGCATGAAATTGTACCCAAAGTCCAACAATTGATTCTGAATCCAAAGCACTTATCCACAACAACTAGTAGTAGCCACATACTCAGCTTCAGTTGTAGAATTGACCACAATTGTTTGCTTTTTACTTTGCCATGAAATTAGTGCGCTTCCCAAAACCGACATCCACCAGTAGTAGACTTCTATCCAAACTAGCACCAAGCATAATCATTGTGCATATAGGCCACCAAATCAAATATAGAATCCTTAGAATACCAAAGGCCCAATTTAGGATGACCTTTAAGGTATCTAAAATTCTCTTAACAACATTCATGTGTGTTGTGTTGGGTGTGACTTGAAACCTTGCACACACAAACCGAGAACATTATATATGGCCTAGATCTTTGTGAGATACATCAAAGATCTAATCATGGATCTATCGACTTCAAATCAACTTTGGGACTTCCATCATCGAGCAAAGATGGTTTACGAATTTCCATTGGTGTACTAGCACTCTTAACATCTTGAAACCCAAACTTCTTTAAAACATCTGCCACATACTTGTCTTGACTAATGAAGATACCATCAGTCCTCTGTTGAACTTGCAGTCCCAAAAAGAAAGTGAGTTCTCCCATGGAACTCATCTGAAACTTGTCATGCATAAGTTTCTGAAACTACATAAACCTGAACTAGCAAAATGTCATCCTTTAGCTTCCTAATGAACAAAGTCTTATCACTCAACCCTCTTTTGAAGCCATTTTCCATCAAATAAGTAGAAAGGCACTCATGCCATGCCCTTGGAGCTTGATGCAAGCCATACATAGCCTTTTTCACCCTGTAGACCTTTTCAGGATGAGCAGGATCTTCAAAATCAGGAGGCTGACAAACATAAACCTCCTCTTCAATAGTACCATACAAAAAGGCACTTTTAACATCCATTTGATACACAACAAAGTTCTTGTATGAAGCATATGCAAAAACAATCTTATAGCTTCTATTACGCAGCGAGGGCAAACACTTCATCATAATCCAAACCTTCAGTTTGTGTGTATCCTTGAGCAACCAACCTGGATTTATTCCTTACCACGATACCTCTTTCATCACTTTTGTTTCTGAAAACCCATTTAGTCCTAATAGCCCTTTTTCCATTTGGAAGGTCAACCAATGTCCATACTTTTTGAAGCTTAAACTGCAATAGCTCTTCTTGCATTGATTCAACCCATCCTTCTTCTGATAAAGCTTCTTCAACTCTCTTGGGCTCCTTTTGAGACAGAAAACAAGCAAACAAACAATTTTGCAGATCTTTATAACTGTTTCTTTTGTGAAGTGATCTAGCAAACAAACCTTGTTCAGGAAAAGATTGTTTGTTCATAGCTTTGCTTCTTGTTTGAACTGGAGTATTTAGATCTCCAAGAGTTTGCTCTTTGGGATGATTCTTATGAACTCTGGTAGTGGGAATTGACTCTCTGTGATGACTGTGTCTAAATTAGTAAAATCAATATCATTGAAGTAGTCATACAAGTTTTCATCATCAGTAGGAGTATCCCTTTCTTCCAAATTAGGCATGTCAGGATCAGTGGGATACTCATCATCACCAAACAATGGCTTGGCAGGGATTCCAAAGTAAGAATCATCATATGTACTTGCAGCAGTGTTTGCACTTGTACTAGCAGTGGTAGAGATTGGCTTAGAAGTGGTTTTATTAACCTTAGCAGTGCTTTCATTTGGCTTAGCAATGCTTTCAGAATGCTTCTTCTTTCTTTTAATTTCTTCTACCGACACTGAATTATCTTTCAACAACTCTTCCTTATCTTGATGATGATCAACCTTACTTCCAGAATTCAAAACATCATCATTAGTGGGACCCTACTTTTCAATGATGGATGAGACAGAACCAGCTTTCCACTTTTCAACCAAATAGAACTCCTTTGGAGAATCAGCTTCCTTAGAATTTTTTTGTTCATCAGAATTCTTTGGAGTACTTGTATCAACATTAGTGGAAGTTCCTGCAATGATAGCATCATAATTCATAGATTTGGTTAGCATATCAATATTAAACAACCATTCTGGTCATTTGGTCTCAACGCTAGGAGTCTTTTCACTAAACTTAACATGTAAGTTTTCTTCTACAATCCTGGTCCTCCTATTGTATACTCTAAAGGCTTTACTATGTGAAGAATAGCCCAGAAAGTATCCATCATTTGCTTTCTCTTGAAACTTCCCTAGATAGTATATGGTATTTAAGATAGTAACAGGACACCCAAAAGGTTTTAGGAATGCAATCATAGGCTTCCTATCATGTAACTGACTCATAGGTGGTCTTGTTATAAGGCTTCACTACCTTACTTCTATTACTGCACATAACATGCGGTTCCTACGACTTCAAAAGGTAGTTGGTAACTTTGATTCGACAACATTGTCCTAGCGACCTCAATTAGTGTCCTATTTTTCCTTTCATTTACACCATTACATTGTGGTGTTCCGGCAACACTAAACTGTCTTTCTATACCCTTAGCTACAGGCGATTCATCACATCATTCTTAAACTTCGGTTCCATTATCACATCGATTACTTTGAACTTATGGTTGACTAGATTTTCTATCTTAGTAATGAAACTCTTAAGGATCTCACTAGTCTCACTCTTAGCGACCAAAAAGTAGACCCAAGAAAATCTACTATAATCATCGGTGATAACTAGGCGAGATTGCTTATGGTTCAAACTTTTAACAAAGGTAGGTCCAAATAAGTCCATATGAAGCATAAGCAGTGGTTGTGTAATGGTGTTTCTGATTTGGTCTTACAAGAGGCTCTATGTTGTTTTCTTTTCGACAGGCCATACAAAGTTCTTTACACTCAAAAACCTTATTAAGTAACCCTCTCACTAAGTTGCCTTTACCGGTTTGTTGATTGTTTTGAAATTAAGGTGTCCTAGCCTTCTATGCCACAATTTAGACTCGTCTCTCGATGCCTTAGCAAACAAGCAGTTAAGGACCTATTAGGAATTACATCTTTAAGATCAAAACAATATATGTTTTCCTTTCTAGGAACCCTAAGTCGTATATACTTTCATCGGGCATTTTGAAATCGAGGAGACAACACCACACACTCGGTTTCCCAAAAGTACATAGTTTTTCTTATCACACATTTGAGAAACTTGAATAAATTGTACTTTAGTCCTGTGCAGATAGACCTTTTCAAAGTCTAATTTCACATTCGATTGTGCCTCGCCAAGTATCTTTCCTCCTTTTGGATCATTGCCAAATGCCACATATCCTCCATCATAAGCTTCAAAATCCTCCGGGTTGCTCTCATCCCACGTCATGTGCCCAGAGCAACCACTATCAAAATTCCTTTGTCTTTTAGCTCATCTTGTAGATTGCCACGCACATGAATTTAACCAAGTTAGTTCCTTTTGTGGACTGACCAATCTTCGACTTGGAGTGCGCCTGTCATCAACATAATCAAACTTCTTTAGGACCATTGATGCACTGGTGGCATGATGTAAAACCTTAGTCTTAGGCTTCCATTGCCCACTAGGCGAGGCCTTATGACATAAAATGGTTTCCAACCAACGTGTCGATTATCACCTTTGGAATTTTAAAACTTCTTATGAATCGGTGGTGATATTACATTTAGCGATGGAAAGATTTTGCTTAGCGGTGATTACATTTTGCTTAGCGATGGTTGGAACCCATTTAGGTGCGGATGATTATAGATTTTGTTTTACCATTCCTCATTAACTTTGCTCTGGGAACCATATTTTTGTTAGGAGGAGGATTGTTTTCTTTGAAAACTTTTGATGATATACCTCCTCCAATGATTCCAAACTTGTGGTTGGTTTTATAGCAGTTTCTGTAATTGCTCAAAACTACCACATTTAAAACAAGCCTTTTTAACACATTGAAACTCATCTCCTAACCTATTTGAAATTAGGCCATTAAAGTTTCTCTGATTACCTCTAGGTATGTATCTTTTCATTTGTTCCCTAGGTATCTCCTTGTAGTCTACTACTTTCCTAGAAATTGGTGCTCCAAATCTAGGCATAAGGTTGGCTAGTTTAGAATCAACAGACTTAACATTTTCTATCTTCTTGAACTGTGTTGATTCAGATCTATCTTCCTCAGAATCTGATTCCCATTCTTTAATAGTTGAAGCATCAGATGACTTATCAGAACCTATCTTAGGTGATTCAGACTTACTTATTACTCCTACGGGTTTGTTGAAACTGAATTCACTGCTAAATGCGGTTCTTTAGTTGGTGGTGCATGACTCATAAGAGGTGGTGGTGGCATATCATTGTAACCTATTCCAGAACCCTTTTCATAAGTGACTCCTATTGATTTGTTGACCAAATCGAAGCAAGTGTGTTTTAGCAACCCTAACTATGTGTTTTCTTTTCCTCAAGGGCCTCTTGTTTTACACTCTCTCGCTTCTTCTAGTTTCTGTTTAAGCATTTTAATTTCCTATCCTTAAGATCAATTTCACCACCCAGTATGTTAATCTTATCTACATATTCAATCTCACATTTAATACAGAATTTAAGTTTCTCTTCAACACTCTCTACACCTACTTTATAACCTAAGTTATCTAGTGAAAGTCTTTCTACCTCTCTTCTCAAACTCTCATTAATAGCTTTAAGAGATTCTAAGTTATCTTAACATGATTTAAAAGAACAAGAATAATTTTTAGAATCATTAGATACCTCAGAATCTGAACCAGAAGATGAAGCATAGGCCATAAGAGCAAAGTTGTGCTCTTTTGAAGCTTCACTAGCAAGAAAAGCTGCATTGGGACCTTCTTCAATCTGATCACTCCAATCATAATCACCAATAACATCTTGAGCAACCAATGCTAAAGAAGAAACAGGCTCTTTAGTAGTCTTCTTGATGCCTTCAACCATCCTTTTGGGAGCTCTACATTCTCTAGCAAAATGGCCCTTCTTCTTGCAATTGAAGCACTCCATCTTGCTTTTGTCAAATCCAGCTCTTCTTTGACCATCATATTTGACCTATCTACCAGTCCTCCTCAAGAACTTCCTAGCTTGCGGTGTTAACATTGCCATTTGCCATGAAGATTGATTTCATCAAGATCATTAGGATCAATTTGATCCAGATCCTAATTTAGTACTGATAACAACGGTTGTAAGATCGACTAGGAAAGCACGAGATGACACCATCACTAACATTATCACTAACAATGGTATTATTAGCAATAGCGATGGATACTTCATAGCGGCAGTGGAAACATCACGAGAATTCACTGTGCCTTTAGATACAAAAGCAATGTTTTGTGGTGATAAGGATGAGCCGACTATGTTCTTTTAGACTCATAAACTTTCGGGTTGTTGTAGAGATTGTCCAAAGTCATCTTTTAAAATCATCTTTGTTCCTCACACAACAATATGCCTGACCCATTACGGTGATAAACTTGATGAACTTAAGATTTATATCTTCTTGAGCAACTTTGTAGTCCACCAATTTCGGTTGGTGGTCGGTTCTGCGATCTGTTATAAGTGCCATCAAGTTTTTCTCCACTGAGAGCAGTGAAGTTTTCAAGCTGATGCTTGAGCATGTTTTTCCTGTATTTCTTGGTAGCTTCATTACCAGCAAACCTTGTTTCAATAGCATCCATTAACTCTTTAGCAGTCTCATATTATTCAAAGTCCAAAGCACACTCATTAGGTATTCCCATGGAGAGAATACTATAAGCTTTAATCTCCAACTTCCTTTTAGCCTTGTTAACCTCACTAACAATGGCTATCTCATTACCATCATCACCCTTCTTGGGAAGAGTATCACATTTTTCAACAACATCCCAGTTTGTAATCTATCATGCGAATGTATTGCCTCATTCGCATTCTCCATACTGATACTCACCCCGCTTGACATGGGCACCTTTGATGCGATAACCATGTGAGTTTCGTGGACATCTTAACTTTCTTGAATTGAACTTAACTTGACTTCTTCTTGTTTACAGTTTCTAGATCACAAGCTCTGATACCACTTGTTGATCCCAGTTGAGCAAACGATCCTAATAGAAACCGACTTGATAATAACGTGTTAAATATTACACGGAATTTAATACTCAACCTTAAGAAGAAGAACAATAACAATAACTCTTAAACACCTCAATTATATTAATAACGAATACTCTAACCAGTATTAGGGTTTACAACCTTGAAGTGTATCGACCTTAGATATAAAACACACACGTATCTAATCTAACCGAGGACCTCCTTTTATAGGCTAAAGAGTCCTTTACATATTACAATACGTAACCTATAAGATAAATATCTTTTCCATATTTATCTAATACAAAACATTAAACCGACAGTGGTTACATATACTACTAGCACTGGTTTAACTCCAGCAGTGGATTCATTCTTCTGTCAGTGGTTTCATCAACTCTAGCCGTGGTTCCAACACTTAGAATAATTCTTGTTCTGAAGAACCTAAAACCCAACAAACTCCAAATTGTTTTTGTTAAAAAGTCTTTCTGTAAAACATATCGTTAAAATATAAATAATAACGTTCATTTTTTAATTTCAGTTTTGGTTTGGTTCGGTTTTACTTTGCTAAACGATAAACAATACACCAAATTCGTTAAAGTATAAATCTGAGAACTATTTTCAAAAAACAATTAGGTTGTAAATCACTCCAATTCAATTCAATTTTCCTCGGCTGTACATGATTAAAGGACAAATTCACAGCACTCACATTATCACAATAGACAAAAGTAGCAGAAGATAAAGGCATATCAAGTTCACGTAACAAATTCCTCAACCAACAAGTCTGAGCAACTGCATTGCAACTCCATGATACTTAGCCTCAACACTAGATCGAGAAAATGTCATTTGATGCTTAGAAGACCATGAGAGTATGTTGTTGCCAAAACAAACACAATAACCTGAGGTCGATATGCGAGTCCTAGGACAACCAACCCAGTTCGCATCAGAGTATGCAACCAAAGATGTAGTCGACGAAGAGTATAACTGTAATGCATAATCAAAAGTACCCCAAACATACCGCAAAATCCGCTTAAGAGCAGAAAATGAGGCTCCCTCGGATCATGCATATATAAACAAACCTGCTGCACAACATAAGATATATCAAGACGAGTAAAGTAAGGTACTGAAGAGCACCCGTAAAGCTACGATATAAATTCGGATAAAAAATAGGATCCACATCTACCCCTAACTTGGATTCAGTGTCAACAGGTGTCCGACACGGGTTGCAACGAGCCATATGAGCTCGATCAAGAATCTCAGCCGCATACTTACGCTGAGACAGGAACATCCAGATGTGTTGCGTGTTACAGAAATGCTTAGAAAATAACTAACAGAACCGATGTCAGTCATAAAAAACTCTTGCTGCAGAGAAGCAATAATCCGCTATAATATGTATGGAGTAAGTGGGAGTGAAAAAAGTTAGATGTTTAAATTGTAGTTAAGTATTTAAATATTTAATAAATTGCATTACCTTTTATAAATAAGTGTTAGTTAAATAACATTACTCATTGATTGGTGAGAAATGATGAAAAGAAAAAAATATATCACACTTATTAAATACTCCCTCCGTCCCAAAATAATTGTCCTCTTTTGACTTTTTGAAGTCTTTTTTCTTCAACTTTGATATTAAATATTTTGTTTGTATGATATAATAATTGATGCGAAATATATGAATGGATTGATTTTAAATATTTTTCATTGATATAATTTTCATCAAGTATATATAACACATACAAAAATATTAAAGATCAAAGTTGAAAATAAGACTTTCAAAGTCAAATGCGACAATTATTTGAAATAATAATATTTAAAGTAGGTTTATTATTAGACATATATATCACCATTCACCACTATTCTGTGTATATCTAGTACGGATAAAGAATCTACCTACAAAATACATAAGAAACATAAATAATGTAATCATTGGCGATAAAACTATCACAAAGGCAAATAAAAAAATATGATAGACAAAAGCTTAATATTCAATTTATAATAAAATCAACAAATTACAATATTAGTCAATGTTGTCATTCTTCATGCTTCTAACTAACATCCCAACTACTATTTCTTCCAAGAACAAAACCTTATACTCAAATTACGGATTTCTTCCATATATTCTTATTCGTATATTGAAGTCTCTCATATCTTTACACTTCTTGCAATCTTATTCGAACTCGCTGATAAAAATCAGATTATAATCGCCATTTCTGTTATATACGTATCTTCATGTCATGCCTTAAATGTACTGGTTTTTAACCCCCTTTGAACTTTGCCTAAGCTCTTTGTGTTTTGTTCCTATACTCGGCAGTTTAGCCTAGACCGTTGTTCTAAGTTTGCTTGCAAGTCATATGCATGGGCCATATTATGATGAAAATGACCATATCGTCAATAAAATTAGTGATGACAATTAGATCTTGAACCATAAGGAATCGTTAAAACTAGCGATTTAAATATTTGAACTGATTGCAAGTTTGCAACACTAAACATTTGTGTCCCAACAGTGCAAGTTACCCTTTGTTGAACGCGCAAAATGGGCTTAATACATTATTTACTTTAAATTAGTTTACTTAATTTGATGTTCGAATATCTTTGATTGAGTGTAAATAAAGTATACATGGCTTGTACCATTCAACCATCCTTTTTGAGATATACTATTCTAAAAAAGTAAAACAATATGATTCGAGTCAAGTAACTTGACCAAGGAGTACTATGCTAGCTAGTACCATTGAACCTATTCATGAGATAATAATTGTTTTAAACGCAATTTGCTTAAAACAATTTATCAATGAGTCGCGATCGGTAAATCAATCACTAATATTTAAAGTAAACAATATAGAGGAAGCTAAGAATATACTCCGTTTTTTATTTCTTTTTAGTTCTTACTCCTTTCCAAGATAAAAAAAATTCCAAGGTGATTGCTAAAATTATGGATATCATGTTTTGTTGTCATGTTCTATTTAAGTGACAATTTAATCAAAAACCGTTTATTAAGGGCTTGTGTTTCAATAATACCTCATATTGTGTGAGAAGCACTTCAACTAAATCGTTGCAGGTTGAAGTCCTACTTAGAACACGTGAGATAAATTTGTTATGTATATATTGTGAGATAATTAGTTGTCATTAGAAAAAAAATGTCAAAGAGCATTTATAAATCGTGTTTTAACTCGGGTTAGAATACTTGTATCGATTTTGTTTATCTAAAATATTTCTCTATTTTAAATAAAACATTTTTGTCATAAAATACTTGATAACATAGCAAATCTATCTTCTATATAAAGGAATGTTTTGTGATAAAATATCTTTTATAAAATTTTATTAAGATGACATGTGTAAGTTCACTCAGTGTTTCTTTTTTTATTTTCATTTTTATATATCTTTTATAAAAACCCTGGAGTAAACACACCTCACAAGAATTTTGGATCTTGGAGAAACCAAACAGACGTCACCACAAATGTTTGGATGAATCAACAAAGTGTTTCATCATCAAAGATCCGGCAGTTTCATGATCAAATAAACGATTTTTAAAAATAGAAACCCTCCCTCTAATCTGCTAAAAGTACCAGCACAAAATTCACGCGCCTTTTTTTTGTTTTTTTTGTTATTATTTTTATTTTTTTATTTTAATTGAAGGTTTTATGCGTTTTCTTGGATCTTAAATGCCTGCCCAAAATTCATGCTCAAATTGACTAATTTTCAAATTTAGGTTTTTTTTTTTTTTTTTTTTTTTTGGGGGCTTTTTTTGAAAAGAGGGTTTTTATGTGGTTTCATGCGTGCTTTTTGAATCTTAAATGGCTGCCCAAAAATTCATGCTTAATCTCTACCGAAATCAACCATAGATAAATTTGCGAGTTAATTTTGATATTGTTCTTCGAATTTGATTCAATTAATGTTTGGTTGTAATTCAATTAAGTATAAAAAAGGGTCTGTGTTAGATCGGGTGAGTGGTCTAAATGATGTATTAAAAAAGTTAATCTACTTATTATTATTCTTCTTTTTAGTGTAGCGGAAAAAACATTTATGATAATGTTTGAGATTGCTTATGTAAACTGCTTATTCGTTTATTTGCAAGTGAATGAGATGTGTTTGAGTATGTGATTGCTTATGTTATGTAAGAAGTTGAATTTGTGAAACAAGACTTTCACACCACCCTTCCATATATTTGTGATTGCTTAATTTATGCAAGAAGCTGAATTTGTGAAACAAGACTTTCATACCACTTGTACATATACTATCTAATGACGCAAGGTTGTGTATTACTATTTGATTTTATTTGCGACAGTTAAGATTTCATTACACAAATCAATTGTTAAAACGCTTACTTTGGTCTGAAATATTATTTGATTGAAACTTTTGTCTCAACTTACTTTAAAACAAAAGATATTTTCAAACAAAAGATTACTTCAGATTGTAATAATACTAATAATCAGTTTTGTTTTATTTTTTTCTTCTAATGATTTTCTTAAATAATCTTTGATGAATTATGTTATATGTTACACATTTGATGAATTTTGAGTTTAAGGTTTGAATCCTTTTTAACGTACGACTTCTTTCAGACTTGGAATGATTTTAGACCACACCAACCATAACAGATCCAAACTGTGTTTGGAAACCAAAAATTATTGGATTAAAATGATTAACAAAAAAATTTGGACCGACCTGTTTTGATCCAAATTCGTTATCTAACTCATATTGGCATCTTTAATTGTTTAACGTCCCTATTTTACACATCTGTTGTAGTCGCCATACCAACAATGATTGAAATTCTGGATCCTTTTGATTTGTATTACGTAATTATGTCAAATTTGGTTATTTATTCTATTAACTTTTCTAAACAGACCGGAACTAAGAGAAGATATATCTTTACTAAATTGTCCTCTTTCACAGCTTCATGATAATGAGTTATTAGATGAGATGGTTGAACCCACTCTTTAAAAAATATTCTCCCGTAAGGCTCTATTTACATTACAGATAATATGTGTGAGTCCTTTTTATTATCCTTTACAAAATGCAGTCGGTTTTGAAGACAAGTGAAAAACAAGATGTACACTTATAATAACAATGTAAAATCAACAAGTTTGAATCATAATGTAGGTTTCTTATTAGTTGCTACTATACTTTTTTCATTCAATTTTTCACTTGAATTTTTATGCTTTATAGGTTTATGTTGCTTACACCAAGTTAACACTTGGTTAAAGATTGACTTGAGGCAAAGTTCATATCACCAAGATGATTGACCCAATAAACTCTTCTTCTCAAATTGGAATATGAAATGCTCATAAAGTAACTTAAACCTTTATATGTTATCTAAAGCTTTATCTTTTTTTTGAATATCAACGATAAACTTACTGGATTAGAAGTTATAGAACATCATTGGCTAACTGATTATATATTGTTCTAATTCATATTATTTGGATTTTTCTATCTATATCGTTTATCAAAAGTTAGGTCTAAACATGCTCAATTTCTGGTTGTGTCATATTGTATATGATCTTGATGTGCATTTGGTGTATTATAAATTTTAACTACTAAGGTTGTTGTAAAGCACAACATGTGATCATATTTCTTTTGTGTTTGTTTTTCAATGAATAACCGAAATGAAATAATGTTTTTTTTCTTGTTTGAATTACATTCCATTTTCAGTTTGTATATTACAAAGATGTTGTGATATTAATGTAGTTGTAGTGTGCTCCTAGAATGAGTTTCTAAACCATTATCTTAAACGAATTTTTTGAGAAGGTATTCTTGACTTGAAATAGTTGAATTTCTATATCTTGGATGAAGTTAATGAAATGGTGAGGCAAGTTTTTGCTGAAGATGTTGAATATATTTAACCCTAACTAACTATTATTTACTCTATTCTATTCTGATCTCATAGTTTACTCTTATTGTTCTTGGCTGACTTCATTCTTTTTATTGCTTTGAAGGCAAGGTGAATGATGCTACCAAAGTTTAAAAAGTTAGTTTACTGCTGTCATAACCCGTACTTTTCAGGTCATTATTTAACCACTTACTTTTACTATTTATTTTAATTTCGTGAAAATTTACTTTCACGGTTAACCGGATAGGTTCAATCGTGTACGTTGTTACACATACATTAAAATTAAACTGAATCTAGACTATGTTTAGTGTACATGTTTTATGCATTTTGATTTCCTTACATAAATATTTTACATGTTATACTTTTACTTTATCATTTTTACATAAACTTGCACGTTTTACATTTTTATCTCAAACCCGAACCACCTTTGCACCTTTAGCCCTTAATGTACACACCTTATCGTTAAAACTATACAAATAAAACACCATATACCCCCTTCCCACTCCCCCATTAAACGGCCAACCATAAGGACAAATGTCCTTGTGGGATCACACTATAGCTACTTGTCCACCCTAACTTGCACACCCTTGCATGTGTTTTGAGTATAAAATAGACACACCATTCACTCTTCTTGTTTCTATCACCAAGAGCTTTCATCCCTTTCCCTCCCCCTTTTGTTGTACAATCCACAAACACCATCACAACCACACCATAGTTTTGATTTTGCTAGTTCTCTTGCTCTTGTGTTGGAGGATTAGTGTTCCTAACTAAGATCTTTGGTTCATTTCCTCCATAAACCACTTTAATCTCATCCTTTTCATGGTTTTCTTGGAAGTGTTTAAGGGTTTTTACAAGGGTTTTGTTTAGTTAGATCAAGGTTTGTAAGGGTTTTGATTATTGATTGGAGGCTTGGGTAAAGTTTTGTTGGTGATTTAGATTAGTGTTGTTGTTCACTGTACTCGTTTTCTTTCACCACCAATCCTTGTAAGGAAAATTATTTTCATATCTTTTTCTGTATTTTAATAAATTTTTATATGTTACTTGTATTTAAATTGATTGATTATACCTTATACTTAGGAAACATAGCTTGAAAACATTAGAAAACATGTTTTGAGTCATTATTTTCGGGACAATTTTAGACCAGTAGAAAAACAGATTTATTGGGAAAACTCAGTCGGTTATGGGACTTAAAGAAAAACATAGGGTTGTAAGTCTATGGGTGTGTTTCGGGAGGGGCTTATGGGGGGTTTATGGGGCTTGGGCTTCTAAAATAAGTCGGCTTATAAAATAAGTCTCGTTTGTCATGCGGGCTTATGAAATCATAAGTCCCAAAGGGCTTAAAACTTTAGCCCATAAAAGGGCTAAAACTTTAGCCGGGCTTATGAACCATAAATTACATATTTACCCACAAAAATATCTAACATATACCATAAAACTCATTTAATTATATATTTTTTAGTAATTTTGCAATAATAAGCCTCAGTCCCATTTCAAATTTCAAATGACCATTTGCGAAACAAGTCTACAAAAATACCAATTTCAACTTTGTCTTATAATAAAAGCCCCAGCCCCAGCCCCAACCCAAGCCTAAGCCTCAACCCATTGCGCCAAACATACGCTATGTCTTATCTTTGATTCGCTGGGTGGCTCGTCCCGTAACGATACCCGATGATTTAATTAGAAAATAAACGGTAAAAGTATCCCAAATTTGCACACCAGATTTCATTTGATAAAAACTCTAATTTTTTTTACAGAATCAACTGTTTGGGTAAAAAGATAAAATATAGTAGACACTTTAACTTAAACGTGGATTTTTGAATAGAGTAAAACGAAGTTGTAGATTAAAAGATAGAGCCGTTTTCGTGGGACTGTTTTACACAGAAAATAATCAGCTTTAACACTTAAGGGTAAATTGGTAATTTCACATAGGTTATGTAAATTTTGGAACAGTGGGGCCCATAAATCTGTTTAATAGACTCAAATACCTTTCCGTTAACGTAAAAACCGAGTCATAAAGATTTACGATTTAGGAGAAACGGGCTTGTCTAGTTAGGTAAATTATATAAAAACCGATTAACACGTAAAGTTAGGACTTATTAACTTTCGGAACTTGTTACGGAATTTGACCTCGTTATTTTATAAACTTGTTTACACTAAGTAGAATGGTATCAATGTGAAAACTTTATAAAACTCATTGCATATTTACGTTTATTATTTATAAAACCTAAGACGTGATATATTATTTTAGGTTGCGTCTAAGAATTTCGCGGCTCTTCATTATCTCATATCTCTTTGCTTGTTGTTATTTTGATTAAGGTGAGTTAATAGCCCCACCTTTACTCGTTTAACTGTTTTATAAACTCCTTGGGGGGTGGGATACATGCTATTTTTACTAATGGACACAAGTGATTGAAACTGTATGCTTGACTGAAATTATTATTACCTAAGTACTACTATTTCCAGAAATCCCCTATTATCATGAACCATTAATTACTTTTTGTAAACGCGAATGATGTGAATAGATCTTTGGGATTGATGAATCTCGTCTAGTTGATTGGATAGACAACTAGACGCACTGTATTTGAGATGCTAGGTAAATGAAAAATTATCTACTTGGGCAATTATTATATAAATTTATTGATACTCTTGTTAACGTATTCGATGTTATGAGCTTAGTGCATTAATAAATGTTTTACGACTATTGTATGTGTTACAATTGTCACTTTAAACTATGAAATCTTGTGATCCACTGCTTTAACTATAAACCTATGGATTTTACTCAACAATTTTGTTGTTTATCTTAGGTCCGTCAGGCGATAGCTTGGGTTTGGAGCATTAGAGTCTTTTGGCATGTTTTGAAGATTTTTATGCACTCGTGTTTACCATTCGATAATACTTTGAAAAACAATTATTTAACTTTGTACTTTGGGACTTCTTTTGTTGTAATTCTGATTTTATTTATCGAATGAAATCTTTTTAAAATGTCTCATTTAGAGGTCATTTTCAATTACTATCTCTTTGTATTATGAAGTAGCATTCTCAGTTGCCGTCCGCTGCTATCTTGATTTTGGAGGTGTTACAACTGTTACTTTACCATCATGGGTGAATCATGTATGTCTCTTGACAATCTTTTTACATGGTTGATGAATATAAATATTTGGAGTTCATGAAGTACATTTATTTTCATTATTTTCTTTGTTTCATTGACACATTGATGTAATACAAATTTTGTGAATAAGTTGTTGATTGAATCTGACAAAATAAAGAAACAACTATTCCCAAAACTTATTAAGTGGTTTCAGATCGTGTCACTCAAATATAAACAAGAGTTTTACCTTTGTTGCCATTTAATTTAGGGCAAATGATAAAAAAAAAAAAAAAAAATATCATACTTGTCATCATTTGCTCTTGTGGGTAGTGAACAAAATATTTTGCTTTTGTGGGTACTATACTTTCAAATTCATTCTCTTTAGGGTACTATGTGACATTTTTGCCCTTCGGGAAATTTTTTTTCTATTAGTTAAGATGGGCAAAAATGTCCAAAAATTTCGCAAAATACCCTAAAGAGGATGAATTTGAAAGTATAGTAACCACAAAAGCAAAATTTTTTGTTCGCTACCCACAAAAGCAAATGATGTTAGGTATACTACTTTTTTTTTTATAATTTGCCCTTTAATTTATGACTAAGTAGTAAAAGATTAGTGAAGTCATTTTCTAAAGAAGGAAAAGGAAAATGGAAATGTTTTGGGACGTAAAAATGGGTATAATACTGTTTTGGGATGTGAAAAGGGAAATGTTTTATTTTGCTTTTTCAAGATGTGTAGATGTGGTCTTGTCTAACAGGAAAGAAACTTTTAATAGCTTTCAATATTTTCTTTGGAACACGCTGATTAGAAGTAGTAATGCAGTAGTGATACATTTCAACTTATGATTAGAGCATGAACTTTGTTCCTATTCGGTTTGGTAAAGCAGAAAGCAATCTTTTGGGTATTTTAGAATTCTTTCTCAATATGTTAAGACTTAAGATTTGGTTACCACAAAGTGTTATATGATATTTCAAAAGTAAGTTTTAATAAGCAAATCAAATACACTTTGTCTACACTACTATTTTGGTCATATAGATAATGGTCTTTAGTTTGCTTAATGAGTGTTGCATCAACCTTTGTAAGTGACGAATCCAAAAATATTGCTTCAGTGATTGTTCTCTGCAAGAAGGGATTTCAAACTTCATGTTTCATTTGTGTTGGTTTTGCTGAATTGCCATATATATGTTACAATGGCTTAATGTTTTGAGGGTAGTAGTCTCATCAACTGTTATTTCACTCATATAGGAAAAGCATGTTGTTAATTCGTAAAACTCGAGGTCAGTTTCTGAGTTATATGTACATTGTTTCACATTTGGTAGTTGTTCTAATATACCGCCTCCTTTTATATAATTCACATGTCCAAAATAATTGTCTTCTGATAAAAACACACAGTTTAAGAAAAACATCATCATTACTAGTTTCTCTCTCTTATTTTTTTACAGAATGACAAATTTACCCTTAACTAGTTACTTACTACTTTCTTCAAAGTATGTAGTAATAATATCAAGTAAGGTTAATATGATAATCTACATCAAATTTTCTTATCTATTTTAGTAGTAGACAATCAATTCGGGACATCTAAAAAGGAAACATGAACAATAATATTAGGATGGAGGAGTAAGAAACAAATACTAGATAGGCGAAGGTTGGAAACTTGGAATGATGTGGAGAGATCACATGAAGGAGGCGATTTCTAAATTCATAGGAAGCAAAGCTGTAAAAGAGCGGTATATTAATGAGCGATTATCACAAACATCATTCTCGCATAAATGTTCCTCAAGCTCATATTGATTTAATTTTTGTCAAGAATAGTGCAAAACCTACTTTGTCAATCGTTGTTTATGAAGAATCTTTGTCTACAAAGAAGCCCTTTATAAATTATAGTGTGTTTTATTTGTTCTAAAGAACATGGTCTATAAAAAGTCTTTCGTAGATTGTAAGTGTGTTTTATTTGTTATTCTTCTTTCCGCAATCAACTATATGTAGTTTTTTTACGGTTTAAAAAAAATCAGTTTATTGTTTATGTTATATTTTTTAACGTGATCGTATCAAGTTTTTTACTCTATATATTATTTCACTACTAAAAAAAATGTCATTAGCAATAATTATTTTAACAACAATAAAGAAATCGTTGCTAAATTGTGCATTTAACATCTAATTTTAGCTACAAAATTGTTAACAAGGTTGCAATTTTTTCAGCAACAAAAAAAATTAGTTGGTACTTCTACAAAAGATCATAAATATTTGTTGCTAATTTAGCAACCACTAAGTTAATTTTGTTGCGTTACCAATTAGACTAGCCGAATTAGCGTCAATTGATGCTGGTTGCTAATTCAACCGGTCTTAATTTTAGAATCCAACGAATTCTTGGTTGTTGCTAAATTAGCAACAAATATTATGGTCATTGTTTAAAATACTAACTAATTTTTGTTGCTAAAATTAGATGTTAAATGCATAATTTAGAACGATTCTATTATGTTAAAATAATTGTTCTAATAATATTTTTAGTAGTGTTTTAGAAGAATAGCCCCCTAATTAAACGGGCCTTGAAGCTAGTTAAAAATATATATGACGTTCAGGTACCCTAAAAATGCATGTTTTAAAAAGCACTGGAAATTGCAGCTCAATTTTCCCCGATAAAAAAAAAAATAGAAAAAGAGGGAAATATGAAACAAGCAACACAAGAACCCGCCTAATTAACGTGGCTCAGTTGATCATAGTGATTAACATATACCATACATCGTGTTTCTAAGCACGAAAAACTTAAATAAAGGAACATTAAATGAAAATTTTGTTGTATAATTTTTTTTATGGAGTATCAAACAGTGAAAACTTTTTTATATAAAATCCTCTCCACCAAGTCTTCGACTTCAAGCAATCCATTGACCCTTGACTTAAAAACCGAATCAGTCTGTCGGATTTACTTATGCTACTTTCCTATAAATACCTCGTCATTCTTCTATATATTTCCCCCATCAAACAACAAAACACACAACCAAAACAACACAAACACAATCACTCACTCACTCACTCACTCACATGTCAACACACATAGACACTCTCTGGCTTTTCGCACTAGCCTCAAAATCCAAATGCAGTTCCATCAATTTCATAACTCTTTGCACAATACTCACTCTAACTATAATCATTAAATGTTTGTACCGTTGGTCCCATGCTGGTGGGCCTGCATGGTACAAACATAAGTCCAGTATCCCTGGACCCAAAGGCTTTCCGCTAGTCGGGAGCATGCATCTCATGTCCGGTCTTGCACATCACAAGATTGCGGCAGTTGCTAACTCTTTTGGCGCGAAAAGGTTGCTATCTTTTAGCTTAGGCGAAACACGTATGATTGTTACGTGCAACCCTAGCGTTGCTAAAGATATTTTAAATAGTTCTGCTTTTGCTGACCGTCCTATAAAAGAGTCGGCTTATAGCTTGATGTTTAATCGTGCTATAGGGTTCGCGCCTTATGGAGTGTACTGGCGGACTTTAAGACGTATCTCAGCCACTCATTTGTTTTGTCCGAAACAAATTAAGGTTTCGGAAGGCCAGAGGAGAGTAGTTGCTGATCAAATGATTGACATGTTTCGAAATTCGGGGTCGAACGTGTGTGTTCGTGATGTGCTGAAACGAGCTTCTTTGAGCAATATGATGTGGTCTGTGTTTGGAAGAAAGTACAAGGTTGACTCGAATGATTTCGAGTCAGCTGAGCTTAGGAGTTAGTAGATGAAGGGTATGAGCTTTTAGGTTTGTAACTGGACCGATCACCTTCCATGGTTGATCGATTTCGACCCACAAGGGATTCGGTCTAGGTGTTCTAAACTTGTTCCTAGAGTTAACCGGTTTGTAAAACGAATCATTGATCAACATCGAACTCAACCGGCTCAACTCAATGGTGATTTTACTGACGTCTTGCTATCACTTGAAGGGTCCGATAAATTATCAGAATCCGACATGATCGCAGTCCTTTGGGTAAGCATCTAATAGATTAGTACCGTGTACAAAATACAAATTTGAAAAAGAAAAATAATAAGGGTCCAAATCTAGCTAGACCATTCAGTTATAGTGGCAGTTTTTGACTGGTTCCGTTATGCTAGCTAGCTATAATTAGGTAACTTTGATGTTAAATAATAATATTTCCATAAAAAGCCTTTTCGTGTAAAGGCTAGTTCGATAACACATATAACATCACTATGATTGATATACTAATTGTTTATTTCTAATTATAGGAAATGATATTCAGAGGAACTGACACGGTGGCAGTGTTGATAGAATGGATTTTAGCAAGATTGGTGCTTCATGTCGATACACAACTAAATATCCAACATGAACTCGACAGGGTCGTAGGGAGGTCACGTGCGGTCACGGAGTCTGACGTCACTAGTTTGGCGTATCTACAAGCAGTGGTGAAAGAAGTTCTTAGGCTGCACCCACCGGGCCCATTGTTGTCATGGGCCCGTCTGGCTATTACAGACACCATTGTGGACGGTCATGCGGTACCAGCAGGAACAACCGATGGTGAACATGGGCCATCACCGTGATTCACAAATATGGGTGACCCATTAGAGTTTAGACCAGAAAGGTTCATGAGCGAGGCTGAAGGTTTAATGGATATGTCGGTGATGGGATCGGACTTGAGGTTGGCTCCATTTGGGTCTGGTCGACGAAGTTGCCCTGGGAAGGCTCTTGGGCTCACAACAGTGACGTTTTGGGTGGCGTCGCTATTACACGAATTTGAGTTGGGTATAAATGATGGGTGCGATGTTGATTTGTCGGAAGTGTTAAAGATGTCTTGTGAAATGGCCAACCCACTCAAAGTTGCTTTTCGCCCAAGGCCAAGAGCCCTAGACCATCTTCCATGTGTATATAGCAAGCTCCATTAAAATGCACTATATATTTATCAAGAAAAACCAGAAACAGAAAGGGAACCATAGTGTGCTTAAGGGTTTTCATTACTATGTTTTATATTTTAACTTTTTGTAACTTGATGTATTTAATTTTGTGAATTTGAATCTATACATATATATGTATGCTAGTTTGATTAAGCAAGACCCATAACATTTTCGTTGTGTTTAAATAAGTTTGACAATCTTAAATAAAGGTTTATCTAACACCATTTCATGGTATTTTGGTTAGTATTTTAAAGTTTGTGTAATATAGAAACTTGTTAATGAGGCATATATAAATGCAACTTGCAATTTGCAAACATCAAAAGGGACAAGGAAGGAGCAAGTGGTTTTGTTTTGTTTGTATACACTATAATGTTGTGGGCTTGTGAATTTAGGTACTTGTGTCATGCCAAATAAATAAGTAGACAATGATTATTAAAAGAATATCTGTAAAGGTGATATATACAAGCTAGGAAATGAGGACATGATGACGAAGGTACTCAATGTGTTTTCTAATCCAAAATTAGTAACATAATCCTTGGGTTCCAGCCTCTTTGGGATTAGATTACTTTTTAGCAGACAACATCTCACGTTTCTTCATTTTTTAGTTTTAACCAATCCTTAGTACTATATAATATGTCTTATTTCTATATCAAGATGACATATTTCAATAATTAAGAATTAGTAGAGGTCGTCATCATCCGGAGACAACTCTTAATAAAATACAATTGATCATTTCCAACGCTTAAGGTACGTACCTTTGTTTACTTGCAAAGACTAGTTCCTGGATCGATCGTAACGTATTTAATTTCGAACATATGCCGTGTATCATAAACATATATTTGTTCATACCAAAAGATGGTTTTTGACAGGATAAGTTGATGGAGCAGTATCTCAAAGCCGTCGAGATGTGCACATGCGAGTTTGGTATCTTCGTTAGGACCCGACCAAATGTCTACGCAAGTTTGATACAATTTCCTGAGGTTTCACGATTATAAATGCTCTAGCTAAAAATTTCACGTATGTAATGCTTTCAATTCATCGCATAACAACTATTTACATTGTGATCGAGATGATCTTATATGACCGACTGACCGTATAAGAGATAAAAGTTCCTTTTGATACGATATACAGCCGTGTATTTAAAAAAGGTTGTGAGTTTAGTTCTCTCTAACAAATTGAGAAAGAAGGCATCTAAGAATCAATCGTTTAAATCTTTTTTTTTGAACATCCATTCAAATGTATTAAATTAACATAATTTTGCAGGTTAAAATACAGAGATGGCTCAAAAGATGCTGGTCTTTGTCCCTTTGCTTTGGCCTCTTTCAGAAATTTCCCTGATCTTTCGGTTATCCATTGGCCACTACCAACTATTTTCATTCTTTCTCTAACTATAAATAAATATCTATCGAATATCCAAGTTTAATTATTACTCTAATTGTTAACAAGAATTTCTTAAACATATTGGCATGGCCGAAGTTTAGGAGCATAATTCAAAGTGGAACATCAAATCGATTTGCGAGTGTTTTGACTTAACCCAGCCTAATTGTAGCTAGGATTTCGGCTTATAAGATAGTTTGCTAGATGTTCATTTGTACACTTGGATATCGTTTTTTGCTTATAATAAGTTTTAAGAGAAAGTAACAGAGGAGAATGAAGTTTTAGTAATTAAACTTTTATTTCTTACTTAACTTTTATTTCTTATTTGCTTGGTTGAGGGTAATGGGGTAAGGAATAAGAAAGGTAATGATTAAACACGTGTGCACAGTTAGGAGTAGGGAATGTAATCATTGTTTAGATTGGATAATGATCATTACCCAAGAATTGGGAGGTATGGTAATGACCCACCACCACCACCAACCACCACCACCAGTGAGCCACCACCACCACCAAAGACCAAAGACCACCACCGACCACCCTCACCAAAGAAGAACAACCACCACCACCACCAGCAGCCACCACCACCACCAACCGCCACTACCACTACCACTTTGGAGGTTAATGTGTTTTTCTTAAACCAAACACTATCAAAGATAATGATAATCTCCATTCTATTCTTTTGCATTCCCTACGCCTTTCCGTTTCCCATTACCCATTTTAAACCAAGCGCACCCTTACTTATGATACTTATATGGATCTTACAGTTATAATACTAGTAGGAAGACAACTCTTCAAACAAGAAAAGGCCATACAATCAAAGCATAGAATAAAACTTGACCTTTTGATAGAGTGAAAGGGTATTAACTACATGAAATGCCCCTTTTGTTTCTATGTTCCATCAGTTACATTCTAACCAAATCGGTTGCCACTTAATGATTTCTATTACTTCAGTTAAGTGTATTCTCAACACCTCTTTTTAAACTTAATTCTCTTCTATGCTTCATGTCGATCGTCCATTTACAATTTTAGAGGAGCACCATAGGTAGTGGTTTTGTGAAAATATCAAGAACTTGATCACGACTTGGTACATGGACCAACTTCACTCTTCCTTCCTTCACATGATCTCGGATAAATAGAAAGCGAATGTCGATATGTTTGCTCCTTTCATGATTACCTAGATTTTAGCCAATTCTATTGGTGATTTGTTGTCGACTAACTGTGTTGCTTCGTATTGTTGATTCCCCATTTTGATCAAAGAAATGTCTTAGCCAAATTGCGTAGCTAACACATAAAGATGTTTCCCATATTCGCCTCACATGTTGACAAAGTCACAATCGAACGTCTTTTCTATAGCCATGTAAATGTCATTTCTCCAACAAAAAATACATATCCCAATGTGCTCTTTTGATTGTCTACATCTCCAGACCAATCACTATCAGAGTATCCTACCAACTTGCATTCTTTCATATCTGAGTAATGCAACCCCAATGACCCAGTTCCTCGGATATATCGTAGAATTCTCTTCAATGCCTTCAAATGTGAATTCATTGGATCCTCCATGAATGACTCACAATACCCACACTCAATGAGATCTTTGGTCTTGTGCGAGTGAGATAGCGAAGGCTTCCAACTAAGCTCGATACATGCTTAACTTTTACGCCCATCACATTTGGATAACTTTGTGTCTGTTCCATCGATGTTGATACAAGATTGCAATCAACCATCTTACTTTTCGTAGAATTTGCTTTGCATATGCCTCATGTGAAACAAAATATCAGATTTTGCTTGTCTAACCTCTAGACCAAGAAAGTAATTCATTAGACCTAAGTCTGGCATCTCAAATTCCTAGGTCATAACCTGTTTAAAATCATTTATCATCTGCTTATTATTCCCCATAAATATTAGATTATCACCATATGGAGCAACAAATAAAACATTACCTTCAATTTTATTCACACACAGATCATGCTCATAAGAACATTGCTTGAACCTATTTTCCTTAAAATATGTATCCATACGAGTGTTCCATGCTCTTGGAGCTTGTTTCAACCCGTATAGTTGCTTGAACGATAAAAATTCAGATCGTTTCCATTCTTGTGACAAGAGTAAACACTTGATCATAGTCGAACCCTGCCTTTTGTCTATACCCCTTTGCCACAAGTTGCATCTTGTACCTTTCAGTATGGGCATTCTTTTTCTTTGTATATACCTATTTGAATCCAATTGGTGAAATCCTATTGGCAATTTCACAAGATCCCAAGTCTTGTTTCACTCAATTCCCTTAATTTCTTCATCCATTGATGTTTGCCATTTCTTGATTCTAACAGCTTCCTCAAATCTTATATCTTCCATATCAGCCATAAGACATACTAAATGTACCTCACCAGTCGAATCATACAACTCGTGCAAAGTACGTGTTCTTTGGTTTCTTGGCTCTGCTTCATCGTCACTGCTAGGTAGATCATTTAAAGTGTTTGTCACATTGTTTGTTGGCTCGACAACCATCGTTGTTTTCCTTGCCCTAGTATGCCTTGTTCTTCACGTAAAGTCATAACGATTGTTGAGACATATTTGCCTCCCTGTCAAACCATAAGGCTCTAATGAAATTACTAGTTGTCTTCTCCACCATAACTTTATATATCTTGAAAACTTCAAACACCTCTCGATTTTTCTTTAAGAAAATAAACCCATGTCTTTATGGAATAATCATCAATAAAAAGTGATAAGATACCGTTTCCCACTAAATGATTATAGAGAAATTGGCCCGCATTTGTCTGTAGATATTAGCTCAAGAGCATTTGCTGCTCGATATTTCGTCTTTTTTGGTAGCCCGTGCACCATCGTTTTCATTGCTAGAAATTTCAATCCGTCGAGATGTAGGTGACCAAAGCGTAAGTGCCATAATGACACTTTGTCATCTACATCGACTTGTAAACATCTCTTGCATGATTCTTAAGTTCAACTTGTACATTATGTTATTTTCCATTTCAACTCATGCAACTCGCTTTCCATTCCACATCAATTAGTTGTAGTACCAGACCATTTATACGAACTGATTATCCTTTTTCCATAACTTGTCCCAAACTAAGAATATTACTTTTGAGATCTCGTACACAATATACATTTTCAATTGCCCCTCTTGTACCATCATTCTTGAAGAAGCAGATAGTACCTCAACCTTTTACTTGAACTTTGGATGCGTCTTTGAATGAAACATGCCCATCTTTTATAGCTTACAATTCCTTGAACAAGTGCTCATGCCCGCACATATGGTTGCTTGCAACAGTGTCAAGATACCAAATTGATTCTCTATCAATATTAGTGTTGATGTTAGCCATCAACATAAACTTATCTTTTGTCTCTTCTTCAGTAACCAAATTTGTGTTCTTCTCAACCTTTTCCTCGAGATAAAATCCCTTGTGATATAATACCTCGAAACCGGCCTAAGTATTTTATTTACAAGAATGCAATTTAAATATTTGATTATGACTTTTATAAGTTTTAAAGACTTACGGGTTAGTTAGTCAAACTCGATAGTCAAACTATAAGTATTAAAGATTATGTAAATGGTTGTAGAAAATATGATATGTCACAATCATAAGAAAGATGGACTTAAGGGACTAATGTTGTCATGTAGTAAATGGGTAATAAACTTATGTGACAACCCGTACTTCCAGGTCATTTCTCGAAACAATTTATGCCTCACCATTTCAACATTTATCGTAAACTAGGTTTACATGTTTCAAATTCGCGTAACCTTTATGGTTTAGCGGCGAATTCATGATCATATCATCACGTACATTTCATATGGACTAAGTTTAGTCTACATTTCATTAACATCATTTGCATCACGATAGTTCATTCACGACATTGCATTTCACCTTAACGCGTATATTTTATATTAAATAAACGTTATCGCGTGAGTTATTATTTTGAATATTTAATCCGTTACTTTCAAAATGATCCCGACATATTTTTATACTTACATTAGTTTATAAAACTACATTTTAGTTTACCTAGTGTTTTAAATTTATTTTGTATATAAATCATTAAAGTTATATTATTACGACGTTTTCTTAAAAACTACACGAAAATTTTTATATCACTCAAATTTCACAAGGAATGTATTTTACAATTTTATAATATCATTATACTCTATTTTGATCTATTAAAATTTTACTTGTACCTAAAAGTACCATTTATCTTACAAGTTATTTTTACTACCTATGTTACTTACATTTTCTAACACTTATACAAATTCATTTACACAATATATATGAAAGGTTAAAAAAAAAAAAAATATCTTCAAATTCCTCCCCTTGGCCGACCAAGGGAGGGTAGTAATTAATGATGTATGGTTCTTGATTGCTAAGACTTTTACATATACATAAAGTCATACATTAGTTACTTATCTCATTCTTTCTCTATTATTTCAAAGTTAAAAAAAAAAGTTTTCTCTTTGTTTCTCTCCATCAAAACCGGTTCAACATCAAGGGTTTTCCAAGGATCAACAAAATTTCTCAAGCAAGTAATTACAATCTAGAATCACACTCTTTATAAGGTTTTGAAATAAAACCAAGAGTGTTTAGGCTAAACCTTGTTCTTTGCACCTCATCATATTAACTTGTAAGCATATCATTTATATTTTCATCTTTCCTTTTTATTTCATAAGTATCTCTTCATTTTGGAGCAAACATGCATGATTTGTGTTGTTTATACCATTTTACATGATTTTAGAGTTATATATATATAAAGTCATCCTATAATTATCCCCTTGGTATATGTTGGTCTTGATGATGTTTAGGAACCCATGACACCCTAAGAAGGTGTATGGTAGGATTAGATTAGCTTTGGAGTTGATTTGAAGGGATTAGAATAGGTTTGGTACGAGAAAAACTATTTTCGATAAGTATATAAAAGTGTTCTGTCCTTGTTTTGATTTTCTGGAAAATCCGACAGTAGGCACGAAATTTTGGCCTTGATATTTAGAAAATATACTTTAAAACGAATCCGTGGCCGCTTGAACGGATTAAAACGGAGTTATAACAAATAAGTTATGAATTTTTAAAGTTTGACGACGAAATATATATTTTCGAAATTTCAGAACATGTTTCTACTTTGTACGAGTCAAAACGAGCCTTAAGCTTCACAAATTATTTCGACTTAGCAAAATATATTAGTATACTTGATACGAAGCTAAGGACGATTATACGAGAAAACGGATTTGAAACGACAAAGATATGCACGTTTTCATAAAATTGCCGTAACTATTATTTTTAGAAAAACTATATTATTTTTACGAGACAAGTGTTACGGTAACTAAACGACCATGTTGAGGGCCGTTTTAACGTGGATGTGGAACTTTTGGAACGAAATGTCTTCTAATAAAATCAAGATCACCGAGCATATTTTTCAAAACATTCGACCGTTTGTATTGCGGAGTTGTAATAAATTATTTACGGATGCTTAAAATTGGCGAAACTCATTTTACACAACAATTAGACAAAATCACCATCTTTAACCCTTATTATCTTTATGTTCGAGACCTTTATGTCGAAAACTCCTGAACTGAAACTTTTAGATATTGATACAAACTTTCTAAAAGCTGTCGAATTCGTTTCCTAACGATCGACGTACACCATTTTACGACTAGCTTTTCCAAGCCATTTTGTCATTTTCATGAAATTTCCGGCGACATTGTTTTGCGACGAAAAGTGCTAATTTCACCATAAATTATTACGAAACCATTGTAGGATGACATTTTGACGTAAAACTTGTAAAGTGATTTTGATGGGTCAAGACGTCAAAAGAGTATTTTCAACGATAAGTATTATTTTCAAAACCCGCAAATGGTATAAATAACATACGTAATGCATGCATATCATAACATTACATTGCAACTCATTACATACCATATCATTCGTAATAGGTCCAGATTGAAACATCACGCTATACCTCGGTGTACTCACTCTTGTCATCACACCAATTTACCAAGTGAGTTTTCATAGCCCGTCGATCATGCTTTTAATTATTTTCAAACCTACGGGAGAATACATTGCACAACATTTTTAGTACGATACCAAGTATGTTAAATTCATTTACATTGCTTAAGTTACCGCATTTGCCAATTGAAAGTCCCCATTTCACGAACATGAACCGTTAATCGTAGAAGCGAGGGTGAGTGGATAGATCTATCGAGGTGACGCTCCATCCGGGTTGGTGAATCCCAACTAGTCATACTGGATGCATTTCATTTAATAACATTATTGAGTTGTCGCAAACACTCTGTTGGGGCATACATTATGAAAGTCTAGTTTCGTGTCATGGGCTTATTGCAATTGTAACATTTTTACGTGACATGATTGTCATGCTCGATCTATACTTATGTAGTTGTATAAAACATTTACTTAAACCTATGATTTCTCACCAACATTATTGTTGACCCGTTTAGCAATGTATTTTCGTAATCGAGGCATTATCATCATGACATGGTTTAGGAACCACCTTTTGAGTCGCAAGGTCGACTTATATCATTGTACATTATGGCACTTTATTTCAAAACCATCCTTTTGGACTTGTAATATATTTGTATTTCCGCAAACTTGATAACTTTTGGGACCTATGTTGTAACTCGAATACTTTTATTAAATATCAAACGATGTGTTTTTAAACGACACTTTAGGTCGTTCAATGTAACTTGTGATTGTGGTGCTATGACGATCTATCCCGAGAATTCCATTCCGCCGCAAAAGCAGTAAATTGGGGTGTGAAAGATTGGTACCGAGCTACGATTATAGAGAACTAGGTTGCATCATTGACCCTAGACTATAGCTACATTATCATAGCATCTCATCATTTCATCATAAGTACATATTCACTTTTCATGCGGATTCATTTACACTTTATCCGAGTTATTTACTTTCATTTCACATCGGTTGTCACAGAGATGTCTTCAGATTCACATCCCATCACCATATCATCGGACACTAACACGGAAGATGTCCCAGTTGACCCTAACATGGATGATGTCTCATCGCACTCCACTGAGATCTTATCTTCGATTGGCTCTACTCCAGCCTTCCCACTAGTTATGACTGACACGGAGACTGAACCCTTTGAGGAGGGCGAAGTCGCACCCACTCCACATGTTAGCCCCGCCATAACCGATACACCCACCATCACCACTACTAGCACCATCATCATCATCATCCTCATCGTATTTTCTTAGGGATCCTTTACCTACATCGACTTGCCGCCCAAAAGCGTGCTCGTTTTGACATCCCTACACCACCATCTACGAACCCGAGCCACCGTTAGGTTCGAGTTAAGCGAGAGCTCTAAGGCTGCAGCTGCTCGACACCTTCTACCGAGGCGTTAGGAGCCCGTATTGATAGTCGCAGATTCAGATAGATAGGTTGTCACGGCGGTTGGAGGAACTGTCGGTAGATAGGGTTGAGACCATTGCGAGGAGGTCGAGGGCCTAGTGTTAGCGGGGTTTCTATTGATTTGTCACATCGAGTATCTGAATAGGCGGTTAGAGGATGTGGAGAGTATTGCTACTTTGTGGTCGATTGGAGAGTTGAGGAGTTTGGTTGCTAGCTTGACTACTCGTGTTCGTGATCTTCGAGGATCGAGCCATGAGCACCATGAGGTGCCTTATGTAGACTTTTGTCATGTATAGTTTTGACCATTATTATCCTAGTCACGAGGTGTGTGACGAGTTTAAAGAACTTGTTGTATTTTGGTTGTTGTACAAACAAATGTATCAAGTATTGACTCTACTATGTAGGAATGGTTTTATTATCTATGATATCGGTCCATGTAGGCGAAATTTTCATGTATATTATCCACGTGTGTTGTGATTATATTGGTGATATTTCGTTATTGTTCCGTTGTGATTCCATTTACTTTATGCATGTTGTGGTTGTGGATATATTTGTATGATGGTTGTTTCTACTTACGAGTTCTCATGATTGTTTCATCTTGTGATTTTGAAGAGTTATGGCATCAAGAAAGCTACAATTTGAAATGACCCAAGCGGCTATTCAAAAGTTGGTGAATGATAGCATAGCCGATGCTTTAAGAGTTGAAAGGAAACGTTGGTCTGCTGCTTCTCTTGAGGTCATGATGGTCTTTGAAGCCGCTAGGCTTGCTATGCTCTTGGAAATGCCGGAGGATCCGGAGTTAAGAAATGTTCGTACAAGGATTTCAAAAGTGGTGAACCCACCAAGTTTAGAGGATCAAGGAGCCATGACCATGGTGCGATGGTTTGAAAAGTTGAGTCTGTGTTTTGCTTTGTAATCGTCCGGATGATAGTAAGGTCAAGTTTGCTACGAGTACATTACTTGATGGAGCATTGTCGTGGTGGAATTCATATGCTCAACCGATTGGAATGGAGAATGCTTTCAAGCTTACTTGGGAGCAATTCAAGGGTTTGGTGACTAAGAAGTTTTGTCCTCGAACGGAAGTGAAAAAGTTGGAGACGGAGTTCTATGAACTAGTAACTATTGGGTACGATATTGACACTTACATTCGGAGATTCCAAGAATTGGCTGCGTTATGCCCGTCAATGGTATCGGATAACGAGAAGTTGCTAGAGGCTTTTATCGGGGGACTTCCCGAGGTTGTTCAAGGAGATGTGACTTCGTTTGAGCCACAAACAATCGAGGAAGCTATTAGAGTGACTCAGAAGTTGATGGCACAGGTAGTGAAGAGGGGTAAGTACACCAAAACCAACCGAAACAACAACAACAACCCCAACAATTGCTTCAACTACAACAATAACCGAGCCAACTACAACAACAACAATAGCAACAACAACAAACGGAAGTGGGACAACACTAGAGGTAGAAATGCTACCCAACAACCACCCAAGAGGCAAGAGGTTGTAAAGGCTTATGCTGCGGGTCAAAAGGAAGGAAAAGGGTATTCGGGGTTTTGCCGAAATGTGACAGTGTTCGAGTCATCACAACCCGGTCGATGTCCCGATCCATGTAAAATTGTAAGAAAGTTGGTCACCGAACTAGGGATTGCAAGTCGCAACAAGTTACATGTTTTGGTTGCGGAGAACGAGGACACTACAAGTCGGAATGTAAGAAGGAAGCAACCAAGGAAATCCGAATCAAGGAGGTACGGCACAAGGAAGGGTTTACGTCATAGGAGGCGGAGAAGATAGGGAGGACCCGAACGTTATCACGGATGCGTTCCTTCTCAATAATCGTTACGCTTGACTTTATTTGATTCGGTGCCGATAAAAGTTTTGTGTCCACTGCATTTGCACCTTTGCTCAACATTAAACCAACCACATTAAACACATCATACATTGTCGAATTAGCTAATGGTAACTTAGTTAGCACCAACACCATTGTCCGCGGTTGCACATTCAATTTTCTAAATCATCCCTTCAACATAGACCTCATGCCCGTAGAACTTGGTAGTTTCGACGTCGTCATCGGCATGGATTGGCTATCCAAACATCGTGCAAAGATCATTTGTGACGAAAAAGTTGTTCATCTTCCTTATAACGGCGAAACTTTGATTATTCGTGGGGAACGAAGTGGAACTAGACTTAGTATCATATCGTGCATCAAAACGGAGAAGTACATAAAGAAAGGTTGTCTTGCTTTCTTAGCCCATATAACCGAGAAGAAGTCGGAGGAGAAGCGACTTGAAGATGTACCAATTGTCCGAGAATTTTTCAAGTTTTCCCGAGGATTTACCGGGACTTCCACCGCACGACAAGTAGTGTTTCAAATTGACTTAGTTCCGGAGTCGCACCTATTGCGCGAGCACCGCACTGCTTAGCACCATCCGAAATGCAAGAGTTGTCTAATCAATTGCAAGAACTTCTAGACAAAGGATTCATTAGGCCGAGTTCCTCGCCTTGGGAGCACCGGTCTTGTTTGTGAAGAAGAAAGATGGATCCTTCCGAATGTGCATAGATTATAGAGAATTGAACAAGTTAACGGTGAAGAATCATTACCCACTCCCTTAATCGACGACTTATTCGATCGGTTGCAAGGTTCTAGTATCTACTCCAAGATTGATCTCCGGTCGGGTTACCATCAACTTAGAGTTCGGGAGGAGGATATTCGAAAGCAGCGTTTAGAACACGTTACGGTCATTACGAGTTTCAAGTGATGCCGTTCGGATTGACTAATGCACTGCGGTATTCATGGATCTCATGAATAGAGTATGTAAACCGATTTGGACAAGTTTGTGATAGTGTTCATCGACGACATATTGATCTACTCCAAGAGCAAAGAAGAGCGAAGAGCATTTAAGGACGATTTTAAGGCTACTCAAGAATGAGAAGTTGTATGCCAAATTTTCAAGTGTGATTTTGGAACCACAAAGTGCAATTTCTTGGTCACGTCATTGATAGTCAAGGACTACAAGTTGATCCCGCAAAGATTGAAGCCGTGAAAGATTGGGCTACTCCAACGAATCCTACTGAAATTTGACAATTTCTAGGACTTGCGGGTATTACCGAAGGTTCATCAAAGGTTTTTCAAAGATAGCTAGACCTTTGACCAAGTTGACACGTAAAAACAAGAAGTATGAATGGGGAAAGAAACAAGAGGTGCTTTTCAGCTTGTTGAAGCAAAAGCTTTGCGGCGCCAATTTTGGCACTACCCAAGGAATTGAGAACTTTGTTGTATATTGTGATGCTTCGCATAAAGGACTAGGGGTTGTTTTAATGCAAAACGAGAAGGTGATAGCGATGCTTCTCGACAACTTAAGACTCATGAGAAGAATTACACCACTCATGATCTCGAGTTAGGAGCCGTAGTTTTTGCACTCAAGATTTGGAGACACTACATCTACGGTACAAAGTGCAAGTGTTTACGGACCACAAGAGTTTGCAATATATTCTTGATCGAAGGAACTTAATATGAGGCAACGTCGTTGGTTGGAGTTACTCGGCGACTATGATTGTGAAATCAAGTATCACCGGGAAAAGCCAATGTTGTGGCCGATGCTCTTAGCCGAAAGAGAGGCCCAAACCTTTAAGAGTTCGATCGTTAGGAATGACGATTAATTCACCTTTACCATCGAAAATCCACGAAGCACAGATCGAGGCACTTAAGGAGGAAAACCGACCAAGTGAAAAGCTTTATGGTATGCCCGAGAACGCAAACGGTTTTGTAAAGAGAGCAGATGGAGTATTATGTTTCAAGGATAGAATGTGGGTTCCATTGTATGGCGGAATACGAGAATTGATTATGCATGAGTCGCATAAGTCAAAGTATTCTATTCACCCGGGATCGGATAAGATGTATCAAGATCTTAAGAAACCTTATTGGTGGCCGAACATGAAAGCGGAAATTGCCACGTACGTTAGCAAATGCCTTACCTGCTCTAAGGTAAAAGTCGAATATTAGAAGCCTTCAGGTTTACTCCAACAACCGGAAATTCCTCAATGGAAATGGGAACGCATTACGATGGACTTTGTTACGAAACTTCCTAAGACATCGGGAGGTTACGACGCTATTTGGGTAATTGTTGACCGCCTTACCAAATCAGCCCATTTCATACCAATTAGAGAGACTTATTCTATGGAACAACTCACTAGACTTTATGTCAAGGAAATAGTCTCGAGGCACGGTGCACCAATTTCCATCATTTCCGATGAGATAGTCGATTCACTTCAAACTTTGGAAATCATTGCAAGATTCATTCGAACCGATTAGAGATGAGCACAAAGATATCACCCACAAACCGACGGTCAAAGTGAAAGGACAATTCAAACGTTAGAAGATATCCGAGGGCATGTGTAATTGATTTTGGAAATGGTTGGGCTAACCATTTGCCATTGATAGAATTCTCGTACAACAACAGTTATCACACCAAGATAAAGATGGCACCATTCGAGGCACTCTATGGTCGAAAGTGCCGATCACCCGCTTGTTGGGCCGAGGTAGGAGACGACAACTTCATGGTCCGAAATGGTACGGAAACGACGAAAAGATAGTTCAAATTGTGATAGACTCGTAAGCGCGAAGTTTACGTAAAAGTTACGCAGATGTTAGACGCAAAGCATTAGAATTTCAAGTGGGTGACAAAGTAATGTTGAAAGTATCGCCTTGGAAAGGCGTGGTACGATTTGGAAAGCGCGGGAAGTTGAACCCGAGATACATTGGACCATTCAAGATTTTGAGCAGAGTTGGTCCGGTAGCTTATCGACTTGATCTTCCGTCAGAACTTAGTCATGTACACAACACGTTTCACGTTTCAAACCTGAAGAAGTGTCTTTCGGACGAATCGCTCATTATTCCATTGGAAGAAATTCAACTCGACGACAAACTCAATTTTGTGGAGGAACTCAGAGAAATCATGGACCGCGAGGTCAAGCGGTTGAAACAGTCGTATTCCTATCGTGAAAGTTTCTTTGGAACTCTCGAAGAGGTCCTGAGTTTACTTGGGAACAGGAAGACCGGATGCGCCACAAGTATCCTCATCTTTTCACCGACACCGTTAGACCTAATAATGATTGAATTCAGGGACTGAATTCCTTTTAGATGGGCGAATGTGACAACCCGTACTTCCGTGTCATTTCTCAAACAATTTATGCCTCACCATTTCAACATTTATCGTAAACTAGGTTTACGTGTTTCAAATTCGCGTAACCTTTATGGTTTAGCGGCGAATTCATGATCATATCATCACGTACATTTCATATGGACTAAGTTTAGTCTACATTTCATTAACATCATTTGCATCACGATAGTTCATTCATGACATTGCATTTCACCTTAACCGCGTATATTTTATATTAAATAAACGTTATCGCGTGAGTTATTATTTTGAATATTTAATCCGTTACTTTCAAAAATGATCCCGACATATTTTTATACTTACATTAGTTTATAAAAACTACATTTTTAGTTTACCTAGTGTTTTAAATTTATTTTGTATATAAATCATTAAAGTTATATTATTACGACGTTATTCTTAAAAACTACACGAAAATTTTTATATCACTCAAATTTCACAAGGAATGTATTTTTACAATTTTTATAATATCATTATACTCTATTTTGATCTATTAAAATTTTACTTGTACCTAAAAGTACCATTTATCTTACAAGTTATTTTTACTACCTATGTTACTTACATTTTCTAACACTTATACAAATTCATTTACACAATATATATGAAAGGTTAAAAAAAAAAAAAAAAAAATATCTTCAAATTCCTCCCCCCTTGGCCGACCAAGGGGGAGGGTAGTAATTAATGATGTATGGTTCTTGATTGCTAAGACTTTTACATATACATAAAGTCATACATTAGTTACTTATCTCATTCTTTCTCTATTATTTCAAAGTTAAAAAAAAAGTTTTCTCTTTGTTTCTCTCCATCAAAAACCGGTTCAACATCAAGGGTTTTCCAAGGGATCAACAAAAATTTCTCAAGCAAGTAATTACAATCTAGAATCACACTCTTTATAAGGTTTTGAAATAAAAACCAAGAGTGTTTAGGCTAAACCTTGTTCTTTGCACCTCATCATATTAACTTGTAAGCATATCATTTATATTTTTCATCTTTCCTTTTTATTTCATAAGTATCTCTTCATTTTTGGAGCAAACATGCATGATTTGTGTTGTTTATACCATTTTTACATGATTTTAGAGTTATATATATATAAAAGTCATCCTATAATTATCCCCTTGGTATATGTTGGTCTTGATGATGTTTAGGAACCCATGACACCCTAAGAAGGTGTATGGTAGGATTAGATTAGCTTTGGAGTTGATTTGAAGGGATTAGAATAGGTTTGGTACGAGAAAAACTATTTTCGATAAGTATATAAAAGTGTTCTGTCCTTGTTTTGATTTTCTGGAAAATCCAACAGAGGCACGAAATTTTGGCCTTGATATTTAGAAAATATACTTTAAAACGAATCCGTGGCGCTTGAACGGATTAAAACGGAGTTATAACGAAGAAGTTATGAATTTTAAAGTTTGACGACGAAATATATATTTTTCGAAATTTCAGAACATGTTTCTACTTTGTACGAGTCAAAACGAGCCTTAAGCTTCACAAATTATTTCGACTTAGCAAAATATATTAGTATTCTTCGATACGGCTAAGGACGTATTATACGTAGAAAACGGATTTGAAACGACAAAGATATGCACGTTTTCATAAAATTGCCGTAACTATTATTTTTAGAAAAACTATATTATTTTTACGAGACAAGTGTTACGGTAACTAAAACGACCATGTTGAGGGCTGTTTTAACGTGGATGTGGAACTTTTGGAACGAAATGTCTTCTAATAAAATCAAGATCACCGAGCATATTTTTCAAAACAATCGACCGTTTGTATAGCGGAGTTGTAATAAATTATTTACGGATGCTTAAAATTGGCGAAACTCATTTTACACAACAATTAGACAAAATCACCATCTTCAACCCTTATTATCTTTATGTTCGAGACCTTTATATCGAAAACTCCTGAACTGAAACTTTTAGATATTGATACAAACTTTCTAAAACTGTCGAATTCGTTTCCTAACGATCGACGACACCATTTTACGACTAGCTTTTGAAGCCATTTTGTCATTTTCATGAAATTTCCGGCGACATTGTTTTGCGACGAAAAGTGCTAATTTCACCATAAATTATTACGAAACCATTGTAGGATGACATTTTGACGTAAAAACTTGTAAAGTGATTTTGATGGGTCAAGACGTCAAAGAGTATTTTCAACGATAAGTATTATTTTCAAAACCCGCAAATGGTATAAATAACATACGTAATGCATGCATATCATAACATTACATTGCAACTCATTACATACCATATCATTCGTAATAGGTCCAGATTGAAACATCACGCTATACCTCGGTGTACTCACTCTTGTCATCACACCAATTTACCAAGTGAGTTTTCATAGCCCGTCGATCATGCTTTTAATTATTTTCAAACCTACGGGGAGAATACATTGCACAACATTTTTAGTACGATACCAAGTATGTTAAATTCATTTACATTGCTTAAGTTACCGCATTTGCCAATTGAAAGTCCCCATTTCACGAACATGAACCGTTAATCGTAGAAGCGAGGGTGAGTGGATAGATCTATCGAGGTGACGCTCCATCCGGGTTGGTGAATCCCAACTAGTCATACGGATGCATTTCATTTAATAACATTATTGAGTTTTCGGCAAACACTGTTGGGGCATACATTATGAAAGTCTAGTTTCGTGTCATGGGCTTATTGCAATTGTAACATTTTACGTGACATGATTGTCATGCACGATCTATACTTATGTAGTCGTATAAAACATTTACTTAAACCTATGATTTCTCACCAACATTATTGTTGACCCATTTTAGCAATGTATTTTCGTGTAATCGAGGCATTATCATCATGACATGGTTTAGGAACCACCTTTTGAGTCATGGCGCCGACTTATATCATTGTACATTATGGCACTTTATTTCAAAACCATCGTTTGGACTTGTAATATATTTGTATTTCCGCAAACTTGATAACTTTTGGGACCTATGTTGTAACTCTGAATACTTTTATTTAATATCAAACGATGTATTTTTAAAACGACACTTTAGGTCGTTCAATGTAACTGTGATTGTGGTGCTATGACAGTCTATCCCCAGGAATTCCATTCCGCTGCAAAACAGGTAAATTGGGGGTGTGACAACTTATTATGGCCAAAATAGAAAGAAAGAGACTTAAGGGACCTAAGGTGCCAATTAGCCAAACTTATCCCCTACAATTGTCTAGATACTTTTCAATGTATCATATGAATTACAAAAATGTTTAGGTGTGTGTGTGTGTTGTGAATGGAGAAAGGAGGGAAAAAACGGTGAAGCTTGATGATCAAATTGATGATGTTTAAGTGTTTCAATTCAAGAGTATTGTACCTAGCAATCATCCCTACAAGTAAGTAACTTAATTATTGAATTTAATTAGTGAATTGATAGTTTAGAGTTTATGAACCCTAATTTGGGAAAATTAAGTAAAAGATGTTTATAAGCTAATTAAAGGTTATTTTATTTATGAGATGATTATACTGGGTTAAAATTAGTAATTTATGAGATTGATCATCATATAATCAAGATATGATTATGTGATGATTAGAAGTGTGAAAGAGATGATATATGGTTATATAGACCATTGTTATAGTTATTTAACTATGATTATTAAGTGATTCTAGTTATGATTATTTAACCTAGGATGTTAAGAAGAGGCTAATGATGATGTAGTTGATAATGTTATTGATTTAATTAGCTTGGAATCAAGGTAAAAAGACCGGTTATATATATGATATTATATTGATTTCATCATATTATGTGCTATGTGATTATATGTTAATGTAGGATCAAAATTATCTATGATTTATGTGGTTCGGGAGGTCGAGGTTGATCGAAGAACATATTCATGATTCTAGAGTGATAGAGTATAGAGAGGGTGAAGAAAACAATTGATAACATCTAATAGTCCTAACTTTTTAGTGTCAATTTCCTCCGATAATGCTCATATTTTATGTCATTTATATGGATTTATGCTTGCATTCCTTTGTATTTCACTTTCAGGTAAATTGTAAGCATTGGAGCTTAAGAGAAGCTAATTTGGAGATTTTCCTAAGGATTAGGATAGTATGCTACTCATGAAGAAGCTACGGCGTAACTTATTCTCTCACATTACGCAGTAGCTAGTGTTTTATCTTGGATTTCCTACTCAACAGCAATTACGGCGTAACTCCCAACTAAGGTTACGCCGTAATTATCTAGGTCAAGAATTATTTCGCGCCTCCATCAACTGCGCCGTAGCTCCTCAACAATCATTACGCCGGAGTCCACTTAAAAACGTTCTGTATTGATGATACGGCGTAACCTTTCCCATGTGTTACGCCGTAGCCTATTTAACGAGAGTATCATGTGGAGGATTATTAAAGTTACGGCGTAAATCTCAACTCAAGTTACGCCGTAACTAGGATCGTGCCTATAAATACAAGCCCTAATTTCTGCATTTGACATCATTCACTCACAACTCAAAGTCAGAGAACGTGAAGAGGGTTCCAAAGGCAGATCATTCGGAGCATACGGAGCAATCTACAAGGGAGAAATCACTCCATATCGATAAGCATTAGCGATCATTTCTATCTTTTACTATTAATTCATGTCTTTCATTATGTTAAACATCGAATTCATTATTTCTTTTAATATGATCATTATTTCTTTTAATATGATCATCTAAGCACCTTTGGTGCTAGCCTAGTTATGATTCCTTGAATGTATTGTTTATGTTTTCATGCTTCCATATAATTGTTTCTAGTGTATGCATGCATAGTTCGTTGGTAGTTACCCTAGCTTCGGTAGTTTTGAAATGCGGTGGTATCTAGTTGCTTAGGAGAATTGACCAACTGACCCTAAGTAGTTAGGTAGAGTTTGGGAGGGTAAGAATTAACCAACTGACGACCCTTCCTCTCTTGTGCGAACTGACCAAAAGATCAACGGTCGTCCAAATGAACTTAAGAGTTTGGGATGAGTGTCTAAGATGCTAGCGCCCGGGCACTCATTATTTCGAATCTTGCATGTAGGGTACTTAATGACTTGACTTAGGCGACTTTAGATCCTCGAATCCCCAAGGGGTAAACCTTTGACGTTGGGTAGGAGCCTTTCTTGATAGCTTAGGACGAATTGACCAAATGATGTCCTAGGGATTTAAACCCTCACTTGAATTAATTGGAAGTAATAAAACATAGACATTGTATGATAGGAGGAGTAATTATGTTAGCACACTTTCTCTTTATTGATCACAACCTCTATTTTATTTTACGCATTTATTTCTTGTTTCTTAGTTAATTAATCATTTCTACTACAAACCAGTTAAAACTAGTGACACCTAGACTTAATTTAGAATCCGCTCACATAGCTCTTGGGACGACCTCGGTTTTATCGATTACTACACTACACACAACCGGGTACACTGCCCGTGAGTGCATAAGGTAGACCATAAGTAAACGAGACAATTATAAATATTAAAACCTGGTCAGAAATCCTGCATCAAGTTTTTGGCGCCGTTGCCGGGGAGCTATATTAGGATTTTTTTGTTAAGTCTTTCATTTTCATTTTTGTTCATTTTAAAATTTTGTTTTCTCACATTTTTCTTTAAGTTTCAGGTACCATGGCAGTTGTGGACATTGATAACCTCACTTTCGAGGAATATTTGGCTATGACTAGGGATGAACAAGGTTCGGGGCTCGTTAGGCCACCTATTGGAGCTGAGGTCCGTTTTGAGATAGAGGACCAGTTTATGAGGAAGCTTCGTACTAACCCTTTCTCCGAAAATAGAGACGAAGATGCTTACGAGCATGTTGAAAACTTGTTGTACATCGCAAGCCTCTTCAACACCCTTGGTGTTTCTCATGACGCAATTATGCTCCGAGTATTCCCTATAACACTTACTGGAGTAGCAAGAAGATGGATTGATAGATTGCCCGCCGGGGCAGTTGATACATGGGCTCTTCTAAAGAAACATTTCATTCAAAGATATTGTCCTCCTTCGAAAATATCAAATCAACTCATGGAGATCCATAATTTTAAGCAAGAAGGCGATGAGACGTTGTATCAAGCTTGGGATAGATACAATGATCTACTTTGCAAGTGTCCCACTCATGACCTAAACAGCCAGCAAGGGGGTCAATATTTTCTACAAAGGTATCAACGTTGCTACAAGACAAATGCTGGACTATCAGGGACCGATACCAAGGATGACCCCTACTCTTGCCATTGAAGCCATTCAAAAAATGGCCGATCATTCTCAAAAGTGGCACGATGGAGGAAGCCATAGAAATTTAGGCGGAAGTCTTGATGGTATTGCCGCCATTACAAACAAGCTTGAATATCTTGGTCGTGACATGCTTAAGTTTAAAGAAAGTATGCACGCTATCCAAGTGGGATGCGAAAGCTATGGTGGAGGACATCTCACTAAAAATTGTCCTCTAATTGACGATGAGAGTAAAATTGAAGAAGTCAAATATGGTGAAGCAAATAGACCATTCCAAGGGTCAAATAGAAACGGGAACGATTATCGTGGAGGACCTCCGGCATATTATAATCGTGGACCTTTCGGGGAGAGACGGTCTAATATCGAAGACACCATCAGCAAATATCTTGAGGTCTCGGCCCAAAGACAAAAGGAACAAGATGAGTGGTTAAAAAGTTTCTAAGAGAATACAAATAAAAGCCTCTCTAGCCATGACACATCTTTAAAAAAACCTAGAGGCAATGGTGGAGAAACTCAGTGACGAGATGAAGAGAAGTGATACTAAACCTGAAGGAATTAAACCTATGGTAGCGTGCAAGGCCGTATTTCTGAAGATGAAGTACATACACCAACCGATGATTTCCATTCTTCTCTTGTTAAATCGGAGCCTGAGGTCGGATACGCAGACAATCACCAGTTATGCCGTAACTCTAGTAAACAATTACGGCGTAACCATGAACCAAAGATCAAGCCAAGGTTGGAAACTGATATACCTAGCCAAATTCCAATCAAGGAGGTTTGCACAGATGGCTTCATTCTTCCATGTTCGGAAGGCAATCATGATCTCTTAGCATTAGCCGATCTTGGATCCAGTATAAACATCATGCCGCTCTCAATATTTCTAAAACTTAGATTAACTAATCTTTGGAAAACTAGCATGGTGATTGAGATGGCAAACTTGACCAAGGAAACTCCTCTTGGGATGACGGGTGGTGTATTGGTCAAGGTCGATAGGTTTATCTTTACATCTAAATTCGTGGTTATTGACAAGGAAAACATCCCAAGAGAACATTTAATTCTTGTAAGACCTTTCATTGCTTCCTTGCAAGCCCGAATCAAGGTCTTTGAAAAGGAACTTTCTTTGGGTTACCGTGATGAGAGAGTGGTGTTTAGGATGGATACAACTTTGTGTCAGGAACCTGAAGAAGTCATAAGCTCAAGCATGGCGGATGAAGTTTCTGAAGAAGAATCAACAAGTTCTTCTAATAATGCCAACGATAATTTTCCCCCTTCATATTTTGGTCATTTTCAGGATACTGAGTCAAGTGATGGAGACGATAGCGATGAATCTTTCCGGGAGGAAGACGACGAAGTTAGAACTTTACCTTGGGTGGCTAATAAAAAAGGTATTACTATAGTTACGGAAAAACTTCATTGTTGCGCCCCTACCACTTCTATGATAGAAGGTTCTAAGTTAACTTTGCCAATGTGTTCCCCATTTCTCAAAGCGCGCAATGGGGAGGTCAGTTCTTTGTAAGGCGAATAAAGAAGGAAGCGGAAGTTTGGTGGTGTTTCGAAGATGAGAAACTAATTAAGGAAAATTGGTTTCGGGGGAACCATTTTATGACCAATTGGTTTGAAGATGTAGGTTGGACTATCCATTTCTATGAACCGGAAATTATGATGTCAGGAGGAACGACTCAAGCATGGCCTACATGCGATCCTTGTCTTAAGGTTTGCAATGGTGGAGAATTCCCCGATCCCGACTGGCTCAAACGTAGGGAGTGGACGCGTTTTAATGAAGAAAAGAGAAAGGAAGTCGGCTACAAGGGGATTTCATTTGAAAATTGGGTTAAAGTAAAATTTGGGGCTATGAAGTTAAAATGGGATGTCGAGTCTAAATTTCTTTATGAATGGGCTAAGTCTAATTTTTTGCAAGAAACTCGATATTCTATGACTCCGTACATTCCTCCTTCTGTTTGGGACCAGCCTTCCTCTGGTAAAAGAGCAATTGAGGATGGCAAAGTTCGAGCACCTACATAAAGCCCTATGGCCTTGAGTCTAACTCAAAGACTCGGTAATAAAGAAAAGTGCTCTTTCGAGAGACAACCCGAATTATCCCTTTAATTTTATTTCATTTTTATTTTGTTGGTTTTTGTGGTTTTAACATTTTTGGCAGGAATTGGAGACGAATTCACAGTGATTTAAACAGGGACTTCTTCTGTCCAGACGTTACGGCGTAACTCATCCTTGTGGTTACGCCGTAACAAATCCTCAGTTGCCGATTCTCTCTAGGTTATCAACCATTACGGCGTAATCTCATTCCATAGCTACGCCGTAACAACTTCTCAGTAGCTGATTTCTAGGTTTAACCACAATTATGGCGTAACTCTTCTTTATGGTTACGCCGTAATTCTCCTTGCAGTATAAAATTTTCCATATATTAGCACAATAACCTTGTATTAGTTTTAAATGAACTTTATGGGTATGTTCCATGTAAGCCCTCACGAGGCTACACTCGTCCACTTGGGTTACCAAGTGGTTTAAAAGGCTTGTTGCATATGCTAAATGCAACCGTGATTCCTACGAAAGTGAGTTAGATTTCTTTTGTTTATTTTTTTTTCTTTTTCTTTTTAGAATTATGCCTGTTGGTTAGTTGTGATTTCAGGGATCGAAGTTTGCTCATGGATGCTTAAGCGAAGGCACAATTTTCTTCGTTGGCCTTCTTCCTTTTTAAGAGCAAATTTCAGGGAAGTTCTCGCTCTAATTCTACTTTCTCTTCACCTTTATTTAACGTTTATTACAAAAGGGACTTTGTACATCTCAAGTGGGGGGACGAGATTAGAACTATTACTTGAACTTATTTGCCCTCATTTTTCTAGTTTATTTTGAAAAATTATGCCATTTTTAAAATTTTGATATGTTTTTCTTAACCTAACTAGATTAGACCTTAGCCGAGCACATTATAACCCTTGATATTTTATGGTGAGATTAGCCTTATCAGTTTTCAATTATTTACCCAAATCCACCAAATTATGAGTGTGCCGGTAGCTTGTAAACTTTATAACTTGGCCTTTACATCATTTCGAGACCATAAACGAGGTATGTTGAGTTCGCTTAATGTATATGGAAAATCAGTTTGAGAAGGCAATATTTTTAGGAATATCACCCAAATAGCCTATCCTTGTGTGTCTATCGACTAGTCACCTCGACTTTTCGACCCCCATGTTAAATCCTTTTGTTGCACTCACCTTTAGTGCAAGATACCTCTAGATACACCCTTCAGAGCCTTTCCTTTCATTTCATACCCTTTATGTTTGTTTCATTACACCCATTCACCTTAGCCTACCGTGCAGTCTTAATTTGTGATTGGGAAGTCCTTATTTGCCTAAGTTCAAGGTTCAAGTTGAGAGGTTTGGAAATTACGCTTTCGTCAAAGACTTATATTTGAAGATCATTGAAGACCCCCCAGATTCTCATTATATGTTCATCTCAAGTGGGGGGATGTTATGTTTTTAGTTATGAAAAAAAAGTGATGATTCAAAAAAAAAGTAGTATAAGCACTATGATAGGAGCTCATCAATGATCAAGCATCGCGGAGGCCACCTCGGTCATATTTGAAGAATTGAGTTGGCATTTATTACTCCAACAGTTGGAGAACAAGTAATGTGCCCATCATGACATCCGCTAATGGCACATCTACTTGTTATATCATGATCCGGTTTCTCCACCTTAAAGCTTGAACTTTGGATAAACGGTAGGCGGTGACAACTTGGTTATAGGTTAAGACTATTTGTTTTGTTATTTTTATTTTACACCAATTATTTCCCATGTCTTATCCTACCTTTTAGTCATAAAGCATGTTTAGGTGATGAAGCGAGCAATCTTTGGTGTCTTGGTCATGGATTTGGTCATGTATCATTGATTTTGTCCACTTTGCCATGACATGTTAGTAATGACATTTTACTCTTAACCCATGTTGTGTCCACCCATATTGCCTTCAAGAATTGTTTAGTCCTTAACTCTAGTGGTAGAGATTTGTGTAACCACCAAACTTATGATATAATACATGCTATGACTGTGCTTTAAGTGATCACCCCGAAATTGACACTTAGACTAGATGAGAGAATTTGAGCGTTTTGTTCCCAGTTCGTAAGGTGTTCGGCTTTGATTTATTCTAGCACAAGGGATTTTTAAACTCATATCTTCAAAGTGATGGGGGGTATCTTTTTAGAAAATTTTCTAATAAGGTCTACTTGATGGCAAGTAGAGTTCAAGTGGGGGAATATTTGATAACATCTAATAGTACTGACTTTTTAGTGTCAATTTCCCATGATAATGCTCATATTTTATGACATTTATATGGATTTACGCTTGTATTCCTTTGTATTTCACTTTCAGGTAAATTATGAGCATTGGAGCTTAAGAGAAGCAGATTTGGAGATTTTCCTAACGGATTATGATAGTATGCTGCTCATGAAGAAGCTTCGGCGTAACTTATTCTCTCACATTACGCCGTAACTAGTGTTTTATCTTGGATTGCCTACTCAACAACAATTACGGCGTAACTCCCAACTAAGGTTACGCTGTAAATATCTAGGTCAAGAATTATTTTGAGCCTCCATCAACTACGCCGTAACTCCTCAACATTCATTATGACGTAGTCCACTTAAAAGAGTTCTGTATTGAAGATACAGCGTAACCTTTCCCAAGTGTTATGTCGTAGCCTATTTAACAAGAGTATCATGTGGAGGATTATTAAAGTTACGACGTAACTGTCAGCTCAAGTTACGCCGTAACTAGGATCGTGCCTATAAATACTAGCCCTAATTTCTGCATTTGACATCATACACTCACAACTCAAAGTCAGAGAACGTGAAGAGGGTTCCAAAGGCAGATCATTCAGAGCATACAGAGCCATCTCCAAGGGAGAAATCACTCCATAGCGATAAGCATTAGCGATAATTTCTATCTTTTACTATTAATTCATGTTTTTCATTATGTTAAACATCGAATTCATTGTTTCTTTTAATATGATCGGCTAAGCACCTTTGGTACAAGCCTAGTTATGATTCCTTGAATGTATTGTTTATGTTTTCATGCTTTTGTATAATTGTTTCTAGTGTATGCATTCATAGTTCATTGGGAGTTACCCTAGCTTCGATAGTTTTGAAATGCGGTGGTATCGAGTTGCTTAGGAGAATTGACCAACTGACCCTAAGTAGTTAGGTAGAGTTTGGGAGGGTAAGAATTGACCAACTGCCGACCCATCCTCTCTTGTGCGAGCTGACCAAATGATCACCTGTCGTCCGGAAGAACTTAAGAAGTTAGGGATGAGTGTCTAAGATGCTAGCGCCCGGGCACTCATTATTTCGAATCTTGCATGTAGGGTACTTAATGACTTGGCTTAGGCGACTTTAGATCCTCGACTCCCCAAGGGATAAACTTTGATGTTGGGTAGGAGCCTTTGTTGATAGGTTAGGACGAATTGACCAAATGTTATCCTAGCGACTTAAACCCCCACTTGAATCAATTAGAAGTAATAAAACATAGACATTGCACGATATGAGGAGTAATTAGGTTAGCACACTTTCTCTCTATTGATCACAACCTCTATTTTATTTTACGCATTTATTTCTTGTTTCTTAGTTAATTAATCATTTCTACTACAAACTAGTTAAAACTAGTGACACCTATACTTAATTTAGAATCCGCTCACATAGCTCTTGGGACGACCTCGGTTTTACCGATTACTACACTACAGACGACCGGGTACACTGCCCGTGAGTGCATAAGGTGGACCATAGGTAAACGAGGAAATTATAAATATTAAAACCTGGTCAGAAATCATGTATCAACAATGTGTATTAGATTGATAAGTGAAAGTTACACATTGATTTTTCCACATGCCTCATGGAGAGTTACGAGGGGTATTTATTGGCTCATTACAATATGACTATCCTACTTGTACAATAGTAGTCCCTGAGGGCACAACTAACTACATATCTAGTTCAATTCATATGTAAGATGTTATCTTTACAAATAAGCGAGGCTAACAATCTTCCTCCAAGATATCGTCACACTTGAATGGCTACAATGACACCTATAAACAAAGTAAATTACAATAAGAATAACAAGTTGACGTTGTTGAAGCGCAAAGTCTCTGTAGTCTAGATATTGAGGATGACTTGAAGTTCTCTCTTTCGATGTTCTCGGCATTTGATCTTTGTAGTTCTGAACTTCAACTTTAATGGTCTTTCCCTCCTAACTAGTGAGACTTTTTCTTTAATTTTCTCCCTCCTGAACTGACAACTCTCTTTCATAATATCTCTTTAGTCTTCAAACACGCAGCGGAGAAATTAGACTTTAGAGTGTAGCACATTGGTTGTCGTTTGGGGAACATCATAACAACATAACTCACTTACTATTACATCCAAGTTGGTAAAAAGACACGATGTACACACACTACTTCTCTTTCTTCGGTATTAAGCATAGTTCCCTCAATCAATCCATTCACGGAATACAAAAAACTACTTTTTCTTCATGTACTTCTCCATCCTAATGGTTGTGAGCTATCGGAATCATCATAATGTAGTGTACATGCCATATAATTACCTTTTAATTGATGCAATATTAAATCCATAGCTTGTTTAAGCATAATTCCGTAAGAATATGTAAAAAAATATACTCTCAAACCAACCTATAATCGAACCTCCTTTTGATTTACCGACTAATAGTAATGATCACAAATGGAGACAACTTGGTACAACCAACTTGAAAAAGAAGTAAACATCCCAAATTTGTGACTTAATGCTTGTACTATCCTCATGAACAATCCACAACTCCATGTGACATTGAGTACAACAACGTAACTCCTTACATTAGTGATAACTAGGTAGTCAAGTCTTAATCAGTTATGAAAAATTTCCCAGACAAGTTATCTTAAGACATGCAACCAATCAACCAACGTCTCAAAGATAAATAAGTACACCCCTAAACCGTTACTTCAAATTCAAATCAATAATACCATACAAAAACCCCATACTCATTTTGTTAAGTTATTTTCTAGTCGTGAAATATATCCCCCGTGAAATTATATAAGTCCAAATACCACTCTGTATCGAACATAATCAAAACTAATGTATCCAAAAAAAATTCGGTTTACATATTTTTTATAGTCCATTTAGTGCCAGCCTATTAATACACATCAGCCCAGTCTGAATAGATAGAGTCCATTACTAGCCCAATAAGCAAATCATAACCTGATCCAAACACATAATAAGATAAAGCGGTATTAAAAGGAGATAACCCTAATCACATTCACTAGTTGTCATAACCCTAAAACACACAGCTTTGATAGATCCACCCCCCACTCACATCATTTCCTCTTACCAAACTCTGCATATTACAAACACATCCCATCTTTTTTACACCAAATCAAATCGAGCTTTAAATCTCATCTCATCTTAGTACCCACTAACCATAACGAATCGATTAATACATATCACAAAACACCATTCGTGCTTAATCAAAATACAATCATAATCAAGAACCCACCTATATCTTTCATGCCCGATTCCCACGTGTCAATGCTTTAAAGAAAAACGGTTTCAAGATCATCTAATTGGTCTAGGATAGGTGATTCGTTTTGTTTTTGTGTTTTTAAAGGAACCAAAGAAACGGGTATAACATACTTGTTAAACTCGTTCTTTAATTGTTTGGATATGAAAGAAGGTATATCACCACATAGATCAATGATGATAATGATTCAATTAAAAAATCTTTAAAAGATTTTAAAAATGAGTAAATTACATAAATGGTCACTATGGTTTGTCTATTTTTTCACCTTTAGTCATCGAATTTTTTTTGACATACATAGTCATGAAGTTTCAAATCGTTCTGATTTAGTCCATTTCGTTACATAAATGGTCATCAAGTTTCAAACCACGATGACCATTTATGTAATGAAATTGAAACCTTAATGACCGGATCGTAATGATTTGAAACTTTAGTGATCGACCTTGTCAAAAAAAGTTCAAATGACTAAATGTGAAAATGGACAAACCACAATGACCATTTATGTAATTTACTCTTTAAAAATGAATCGATCTGAGGTTTTGATTTGTATTTATGGATGTTTGAGTCTTGCTTTGATATAGATGAGAGTTGGGGAGTGATTGTGATGGTCTTGGTTGTGTCTAGGTCTAGGATTTGATTGTGTTTTAGGATTTGGATCTTGTACGGGGACTGAAGATATTTTGTTTCTTTTCATTTATTATCTTGGGCCGATGATGGTTGTAATAATACTAAGGTTCAATGAGTCGGTATTATGGTGGTGGTCTTGGTCTTGGTCCTTCTTCGTCTTCTCTTATGCTTCATTTTTGGTCAGTTTACAAATAAGCTTATTCGTAAACATATTTGTAAGACTTTATTCGTAAAGACTTGTTCGTAAACGACCTTACTCGTAAACTTCCTTCTTCGTAAACATAGGGTCTTACTCGTAAAATCAGGATCTTACTCATAAAGTCTTACTCGCAAATCCTTACTCGTAAACCTTAGTCGTAAACCTTTAGTCATAAGACCTTATAGTCGTAAGACTTGTTCTGCTCGTAAACTAAGGGTTTTACTAATTTCTTTCCAAGAAATTTGTAAAATAGCCCCTTAGTCATAAGATGAGGGTTTGGACTTTTTGACCATCTGTTCCGACGACTTTTTCGACCATCTCTTCCGACTACTTTTTCCGACCAATATTCCGACCACTTTTGACCTTTTGATGACCACACATATTCACGGTATTTGGTACAAAGACTCAATACAATGATATAGCAATCTGTTATTGGACAAAAGTGACACAAAAAAAGACAAGTGAACCTTGAAATTCAAAGCATGGGGTAAAAAAAAATTTGGTCCGAATGTAAAATGGTAAAACAGCCTCAAACACATGTATGAACCACAATAAAGTCAACACAACAAACAACCTGGTTCCTTATACCAATTGTAGGATCGAAATTATATATGATTTATGTGGTTCAGGAGGTCGAGGTTGATCAAAGAACATATTCATGATTCTAGAGAGATAGAGTAGAGAGAGGGTGAAGAAAACAATGTTTATTAGATTGATAAGTGAAAGTTACACAATGATTTTCCCACACCCCTCATGGAGAGTCATGAGGGGTATTTATAGGCTCATTATAATATGAATATCCTACTTGTACTATAGTAGTCCCTGCGGGCACAACTAACTACATATCTTGTCCAATTCACGTGTAAGACGTTATCTTTACAAATAAGCGAGGCTAACAGTTAAGGTTTTGAAATGTTTGTGCTTATGTGAAAGTGGATCTAAGGTTAGTGCGGTATAGCTCACAAAGGATGTGTTAGTTAAGTGTGCTTACACGTGGTTGAGATAGAATAATGATTGCCTTATGTATATAGAAGCTTAGTACTAGATACCGAGCTCTAAGTCAAAGTTGTTCCCCGAGAGTCTTAAATGGGTTAAATATTTGTATTGTCAAGTCTTTGTAATGGTTAAGAGTCATTTTACAAGTCTTAAGGTATGTTTAAGTGTAATTTTAAAGTTTAGTATGCAAATGGGTCAAAACGAGTGTTTGGCATAACACCTGTCACTTTGTAAAGAGGTCTCCACTGGTCATTATGACCAAGTTTATGCATATATTTTATGTTTATATTGTCCTGATGATTTCTGGAAGTTTTGGTGTTATGTCATGTTATAGAATTTATTTTTCGAAAAATAGGTCAAAAGTGCACAAAAGAGTTATGCATAAAAGGGATGTTTGGGACAAGGTCAATTTTAACTCATTTTGGGTCAAACAGTCAAGAATTTTGGAAAACAATGTATATGGCATATTTTTAGTTAAATGTGGATTACATGTATTTAAATATAAGTTTAAAGTGTTGATTTTATGTTAAAAGGTGTTACGGGTCATTTTGAGGTAATAGTGCACAAGAGGGTTCTTTATTGCTCAATAGGGTAATAGTACACAAGAGGGGTCCTTAGTGCACAGGAGGGTAATAATGCACATGAAGGGGGGTCCTTGTTTCAGTTTAGGGTTCATTAGTGAACAAGAGGGTTTTTCAGTTTTTGGTCATTTTCTTTATTTTGTAGAAAATCAACCGTGGTTTGTTGGAAGTCGTGCCACCCATCGTTTTTAAGGCAATTGAGTCTAGTTTCATATAAAAATAGTCTCGAGGTCTGAATGCCTATATATTGCCTAGACTTAAACCACTATAAGTTATTAAGTCCTGTCATTCATGGGGTGTAACAACTTGGTATCAGAGCTTCGATTTAAGTGAATTAGGTTTCCATTTTAGGATTCCTAGAATTAAACCACTATTAGATGCGTTGGATGTAAGAGTAGTTAATACGAGAAAGTAAACGTTTAAGTTTTGAAGAGAATTAGAGATAGGTTATATGAATCGAGTTGATTAATGATGAATGTGTTTTATAGTGTTAACATGTATGTGATATAAGTCCCTGAAGGACTTGAAGTGTTTAAGTGATTAGATCGCCGAGCACCTCGGTTAGTGCCGGTGATATTATTATGATTATATAAACGTGTGATAGAGTAGCGGTAATGGAATGTGATTAGAAATGGTAATTGGTATTAGAGATGGACTAATAGTGAGTTAAAGTATTTTGAAGCTTTAAGTATGAAACATAGTAATGATAAGTGTGTTGAAGTATAATGTGTGAAGGCAAGATGAAATTGACACAATAATTATTAAGTTTCTATGAATATGAGAATTATAGAATGAGATTAAGAAAAGATAACATGTAATGATGAGTTAAAAATGGAATAGCTAAAGCTTTAATAACTAAAAAGAAATTGTGTTAGTGTATAAAGTAGAAAGGAAAAATGTAAGTTAACGAAGATGTCATCGAACTAACCTAAGTAAGGTTAGACGTGAAAAGAATTGAGTGGATTAATAAGGTAATAGTAAAGATGTGGAAATGGTTAATGCAGGTTAAAGATTGTGAATTGTAACTAGAAGTGTAAACACATAGTAAATGTGTGAATATGATAAGTAGGTTTCATATGCGCTATGATGCTTGCGTTAGCTAAATAATATGAATGGAATAATGTGTGTTTTAAAATGTTAATGGCTTGGATCCAATGCTAAAGTGTGAAAGGTTAAATATGGCTATCATATAACCAAATTAGTTGATGATGGTTAATGATGACATCCTTCAGGATGGCCGAGCTAATAATGTTAATGATGGTATCCTTCGGGATGACCAAGTTAATGATGTTAATGATGGTATCCTTCGGGATGACCAAGTTAATGATGGTATCCTTTGGGATGACCAAGTTAATAATGTCAGTGATGGTATCCTTTGGGATGACCAAGTAAATGATGTTAATGATGGTATCCTCCAGAATGACCGAGCTTGAAATGTTAAGGTAAGATGGATCGAAGCTAGAAAGAGTAAAACTAAAAGTGAAATGTTTAATTTATGAACGATGAATGTAAAATGAAGGGAAAGAAAGGTTAAAATGTGTAACGAATATGTGCGAGTGTTATGTCGAAAGTGTGTAAGTAGGATGATTTATGATTTCTTTACTTAAATGGACTGAGATGCCTTTTCAATTAATTAAATAAATTTTGAATCGCCAAACCATGAGTTTATGTTTCTTGATTTACATCAATTGAGACGCCTTTCCATATAAATCAGAAAGTGTAAATGAGTGGGCTTATTTGTTCTCGACATGGCATGAGCAAGGTAGAAGGGGTAGAAAACAAAATTCTAGAATTAGTTAGAAGTCTTAAGAACTAAGATAGGTGGGAAAGGAATTAGACCATGACTTAAATCGAGATATTATGCGAAACCTACTATTTAGGTGTCTAAAGTATAGCTCGAAAAGATTAAGAATTTGTAATGATGATATAATATGCCTTGAGGCGTGGTACAAAATCTGAGTAATGATAATAATATATGCTAATTTTATTAGCACCCTTATGAGTAAACGTGACGGTATAAGTTTAAGTTTGACTTTCTGAAGTCAAAGTGTTGAAATTTACTATGAGACTTATTATCTTTGAAGATGAGATTATAGAAAGAAGTAGAAAAAACAAAGCGTTACAGCGAAAATGTTAATGGAATAATGGAATGACCATAGTATAATGTGAAGGTAATAGTGAATGTTGATTCATAAAAGTCAAAGTAACTTAAGATTTCCGAGTGACCCTTAATACTTAGCGGAAAACCTTAAAATGATATAGAGATGGTATGGTTTAATAGCAAAATGTTAAAAATAGTAACAGGATGACTACAGTAAAAATGAGAATGTTAAGTGGTATAAGTTAATGTTTGACTTATATAAGGTTAAGACAATGCAAATTTACTCAAATAACACATTGTCCTTGATTAAAATGCTAAAATAATGCAAGTAAGAATGTGATGTAATGGTAATTGAGTTGGTTAAATGATACGTTAGTCATACTAAATGTGTCTCGAGTGACATAATGACCTTAGTAAGAGCCGTATGGTTATAGAAAATTTGTTTTTCCCTATTGACTAATGTATTAAAACAGTTTAAATAAAGTAAACAAGACTACTTGTGAATCAATGACTGAAAAGATATAAATAAAACAAAAGAGTAATTTTGAACATCATATTCTTATTAGAAATGAATTAGAAGAATCGCTACCCTAGTACTTGCGAAACAAGACTAGGGATTGAAATGACAAAGTGTTTGTAACTCCTCTCTAAGCTCAGCTAAGTCCGAGCACAATACACGTACCAACGAGCTATCTCGTGGATTGTTGATTGGAGAAGTGAAAGATGGCTTGCATGTATGTGTATTTTACAATTCACAAGCTTAACCTTTCACTCCATCTCTTATGCTATTTATACAAGTGTGAGTTTTAACTCTTTCTAAGTGACAACCGACAATATTATGTAAGACAAAATATCGATGTATTTTGTCTCGCTTACGACTATATTAGGTAAAGGGACCAAGTCACTTCCTTCATGTCAAGATCGATGTCGAGCATTTTAGGAAGGTTGACTTCTTGAAGATAAGTACTCCATCTTCATCGCTCAAGCATAACCGCTTTGTCCCGCCCATCCTTCCGCCTTCATAGTCTATCTTGCCTTCGCCAGTTTGTCTTCGATGTTTGTAGTTGGAGAGAAGTTTGAGGATTGAGAAGTTATTGTCATCGCCATCGAATCCACCATCTTCTTCTTGACTCGCCTTACCTTTAAGTTCCGCCATCGAGTGGAGAGACTTCTTCTATGTCTCATCGAAGGCCTGAAGATGGCTCACCGAGAGACTATGCACCAAATGACTTGTTAGTGTTTAACGGTCTCAAGCACTTAGGTTATTTTCTATTCAAATCCTAGATTAAGGGTTTGGGTATTTATCGAACCCAACAGCCTCCCCTATTTGGATATACAAATAGCCTAAGTGTTTGATCGATGTAAGTGAGCAAATGGCTTCTTCTTACACCGAATGTACTAATGAATACAATAAGGAACACCGAATATTTTAACAAAACATACATCGCTTATTGATCAAATTACAAGGTTCCTATCACTAGTACAAAAGATAATGAAAATGATGTCACCAAGATGGATCCCCTGCTTCAAGCTTTACTTTCTTGGTGATGAGTGTTTCTATGTCGTGCTCTCTTATCTTGGCGTTTAGGTCAACATGTAACCCGACGTTTAGGAGTCTCGAATTTGAGAGGCCACTAGTATGTAGCTTAGCATTGCGTACCACACCGCTCGATCAATGTCACTCCATATTTGAAATCTTGGGTTTCCATAGACATCAATGTGAAATAGCCCTCTTCGTGCTTTTCAATTACCGACAGCTCACGAATTTCACACCTTCAGCAGCTCCTGTTGCATTCTAGTCCGTGCACTTTAATCTCGGGTTGGAACTCAACTCTTTCCTTTTGCCGGTGGATGATTGTGGTTGAGATCCTTGAGGTGCGATTAAGGCGGTCAATCCCCAATTGTGTTGGTGCATCTCGCCTTTCATATCTTTTATCGAGCATCTTCATCGCCTCCTTAACCACCGCATTTTGCTTCTTTTCTATTATTGGATGAGTTCATTGAGTTCGATGATCCCAAAGTCGTTGAATTTTGGGGATCATGAACCTCGAAATGCCTTTATCATCCCCCAGACGTTCATTGCGGTGGTTTAGATCCGGGATGATTTTGACATCGATGATCTTCTCAAGCGGTCTTCGCTTGACATTGTCTAATTATAATGGTCAATTCTTGCTTTCCGATGGTCGCAGTTCTTTTATTCTTTTCTTCTAGTCGCTTTTCATTTTAGCCATTTTTGCCGCTTGAGCATCCTTGAACTTGAGCTTCTTAGCATCTATTCCAATGTTTTCACTTCCTCAAGAACTACTTGTACGGTGCTTCTCCGCTCTTTCTTTCCTCTTCAAGAAGTTTCTTTCTCCTTTCCTCCTTAGCAAGGTATGAACTTAGTTGTGGTGTGAGGTACTCGATGTTGCCGATCTTAAAGGGTATCTTCTCGTGCTCAGTGGTGTCATCATTATTCCTTTTCCTTTGTCCTAGACCGAGGAAGATGATGTTGCTATCGTGGGCGGTGTTGTTGTTGTTATTGGTGTGATTATCGTCAATGTTGTTGTTGTTGTTGAAGATGTTGGTGGTACCGATGAGATTGGCTACATTGGATGGTGGTGTTGGCTCCCCTCAAGGTGAAGAGGAGTTTCTTCAGAGATTCTCCCATCAACTGCTTCCGAGCATCGCAAGGGCAAGAGTTGGTATTGGTGCCGAGGGGACGGAGCAACTTGACCCTTGAAGGCCTGATAAATTTCAGTGATCATTGTTTTGATATCTCAAGTATCTGTTTGAATGCCAGTGACCTTAGCTTCCAAATTGGCCTGAGATACTTCCAAAGCAGTCATTCTGGGCCCAAGATTCCAGGCCAAGGAAGAAGATGCCTGAGCCAAAGTAGCCACCTGAGTGTTTAGAGAACCCAGTGATGATTGAAGGGATTGTACTGAACTCTGTAGACCCTGAACATTAGCAGACTGGAGCAGATCTATCAGTTCAATGAGACTAGATGATTTTTTCACATACATCTCAGTGGCCTCTAGTACTTTGGCATTGAGTGCTGGGTCTTCTTTGACAGCATCCCTGATTTCATCAATTGTAACCCCACATGTCTGAAGATGCTTGAGAAATTTAACCAGGTTTTCATCCAGTCTATGAAGGTGTTGGTACATAAGATCTCGGTGTTCATGAACATTTTCATCATAAGCATGTACCTCAGCCTTCAGATCTGCATAACTGGCACCAGCCTCAGTGTGTTGTTCCCACAATGTTTCAGTGACCCCTGAGTATAGCTTCCTTGAAGCTTTGGTGATCCACTGAACAAGCTGCCTCTCGGTGAGTGGAAGAACATTATCAAAACTTTTGAACTCATCTGGAGGAAGATGAGTCGAGTCATTATTTTCAGTCGAATGGTGATTCAAGATGCTCCTATGGATCAGGTGAGGGCCTTGTTCAGATTGAACCTCGTCCACTTCTTCCCCGCCGATAAAACTCATCATCATCGTCAACAAGTTTGTCTTCGAAAATAGTATCCCAAAGAATATCATCAACAGCTAACAAGGGTTGGTGATGGGTTCCATATCGTGGTGGTATATTTCCTCTCGAGTCTTTGTCCCCGTTGACCTCTCGACATCGGTGGGTGTTTTCGGTGCCTTCTTTGGAGTCGATTGGTTTTGGGTTCCGTATCGGCTGGTTGTTCCTTTCCTCCAAGTCTTTGTCCCCCGAGACCCCCGAGACACTCGATGGGTTTTTCCTGCCTTTAGCATAGTCGGTGAAGGTGATATCCCTATCGCCGGGTTGTTTGGTTCCTCCGAGTCTTTGGGATCATTCGGTGTGCCCTCGCACAAAGGCTTTGATTTTCTAATGTCATCACCGGGCGTTGTGGAAGGCGCCCCTACCACCGGTTGTTTGTTTCCTCTGATCTTGGGAGTAGTAGTTTGGACCAAGGGCACCGATTGTGATTTATCGGTGTCCTTCGTTGTCCTGGGTGGATGTTGCTTGGTCTCCGTGGGTGGCAATCGCCTTGGGTTGTCTTTGCCTTTGCCCAGTGTTCTCAAGCCTCGGGGCCCCGATACTGGGTTTGGTCTTAGTCCCACCGAGACTTCCCTTTTCTTTTAGGAGCGTGGTTGGGAGACAATGAATCCTCTCGTTGTTTACAACAACCATATGGGCCGTCAATACAATATCGTTGACTTAGGATGGGTCCTTTTGAAAATTAGATTGACTCTGTGGTACTAGGTAAAGCAAGATGTTTGTACTCCGAGGATAATTACAACCCAATAACCCTTGCAAGCACATGAGACAAACCTAGGTACAAAGCGATTTCGCCTAGTTTTGCTCGAGAGCTTTGGTTATGAGATCACCGTAAATGATCTCTCCCATGTCTCTGATGACCCCATTCATAAAGCGGTGAGCCATCATCAACTGAATAGAATTAACTTGTTCAGTGGACGAGTGGTTCCCGCCGAGGACCTGAATCACAAAAGTGAACAGGATCCTCCAAGCCACAGGAAATGAATTCTTGGTGACTGGGGTTCTGTCCAAAAAGTTTGGATCTAAGGCAATTAGTTTTAACCCATCCTTAACTGTTGAGGGTTCAGGATGGGCAACATAGACTCCATTGTTGTAATCTAACCCTGTTGAAGTGCAAAAAGTTTTATAATCCAGGGTTAGTGACTGTTCCCCATTGAAAAGACTAAACTTAATGAGATACTCCCTGAGAGGTCGTAGGTTAGTCTCATTAGTTGAGGGTGTCGGGTCATAGGCATGGTCAGAGTCCGAAACTCCCCGAGGAGGTTTTGGTACGTAATTGAGGACATTTACAAAGGCCATTTTAGTGGGCAATTAAACAAAAATTTCATAATGTCTTTGTAGGTCGACATTTTGTGGTATTCAAAATTATCTATGACATTATTTGTTTTAAATTCAACATTTGTAAGATCTCCTACATCGAGAAGCAAACGGAGAGATTGTGTTCTAGGCATTTCCATTAAAAAGGATTGTAGGGTTTTTGAAAAAGGTATTTTAACTAGAACAGTCAAAGAGTTTTTAGATCTCTCAAGTTTGTGATGAAAACTTTGTAAATGTTTACAAAGAGGGTTTTTCAAAAAGAAGGTTTGAAGAGTTTTTGAGAATACACAATTTTCTCGGTTTGAGAAAGGATTTTTGTAGTTTTGTTGTAGAAAACAATTTGTGTGTGTTTGTTTAGTTTAGAAGAGGGTATTTATAGAGTGGTGAGAGGGTAAAATGTGCATAAATGGGAATTTGTAAAGTCGCTTTATGAAAACGTTTTGAATCTCCACATTTAATGCCACCACCCACTACCCGCAAAGAAAATCCGTTTTCAAGAGAACAATTGCAAAGGCACAAGAAGAGTGCACTTTTGCGAATAAAATATCAATAAGATATTTCATGTGAGAGGAGGCATTTAATGCCAAGTGGGATGAGGTATGTTTGTGAGGACCCTTGATATGGTGTGATGAAGACAAAGAGACATATATTCCTATATTAAATTAGCATAGTTACCAACCTAAGACATTTAAGTAATCGATACTTGATCACCGATTACTCATTCAATGCTCAATATTAATCGTTAGGTCCCCGAATGAGTCTTACTCATTCGGTGAGAGGTTGTATTGTGGGTTTCGCTCAGAGAGGAGTATCCATTTCGAGAACTTACTAAGATTGGTTTTCATATGCCCGACTTTCAATGTCAAGCATTCCCAATTGAGCTTTCGGGCCTCAAGGTAGGTTCATCCAAGGGTTTGGTGAAGATATCGCCATTGATATTCGATGGGGATGAAATGGAGTTCTATGTCTCCTTTCATTATGGTCCCCGATGAAGTGATATTTGATATCAATGTGTTTGGTTCTTTGATGAAGGACGGGTTGTTGGAGATTGCACTTGTACCGGTGTTGTCACGTAAGATGGGTACCATTTGTAATGGATGTCATAGTCACAAGTGACTTTTCATCCATAAAACATTGGCACAATATCCTGCAAAGAAGAACATACTCGCCTTCACCAAGACATAGCCACTAATTGTTGCTTTTAGCACTCCAACAAACCGCTTTTCCTCCAAGAAATTGACGGGACCCCGAGGTACTTTTTCTATCCATGTTGCAACCAAAGATAATCTAATCGAGTAACCTTTGAGATCAACACTTTAGATAATAGAGTCCAAGGCTTGGGGTTCCCTTTGTGTACCGAGTATTCTTTAGCTACAGTGAGGTGGGATTCTTTGGGATTGACCGATATCTTGCAATTAGACAGATCGAGAATTGTATGTCCAGTCCGAAGCGATTAGATACATCATGAGGCAAAAATCCTCCAAATAGGTTTGATTGAGTGACTTGCCAGTGAGATCGTGTCCAAGGTTGTTAGGAGGCACCATTGGTGTCTTCACCGAGGCACGCCGATATCTCATATTTCTTCAAGAGATTTCTTGTGTATTTCTCTTGACCGATGGAGATTCCTTTATCGCTTGTTCGATTTGTAGTCCAAAGAAGTATGTGAGTTCACCCATCATGCTCATTTCAAACTTCTTTGTCATCGCTTTTCAAACTGCTTGCAAAGAGTGTAGTTTGTTGAGCCAAAGATGATGTCATCAACATATACTGGACTAGTATCATATCTTGTTTTGTCCTATAGATAAACAATGTGTTGTCTATCTTCCTCCGACAAACTTGTTTTGATCGTGAAGGTGAGAGAGTTTCATACCATGATCCGGGAGCTTGTTTCACCATAAAGGGCTTTATGAAGCTTGCGGACATAGTCGAAATTCACTACTCTCAAAGCCGAGGTTGTCGAACATATACATGTTCCTTGAGTTCACCATTCAAGAATGCGCTTTTACATCCATCCGTAAACTTTGAAGTTCATGTAGGTAGCAAATGCAAGAAAGATCCCGATGGCTTCCATTCTTGCAATAGAGCAAATGTCTCATCATAGTCAATGCCTTCTATTTGACCGTAACCTTTGGCTACAAGTCCGGCTTTGTTTTTAATGATGCCATTTTCATCGCTTTGTTTCAAAACCCACTTCATTCCTATGACTATGACATCCTAAGGACATTTGATCAAGGTCATGACCTTGTTTTTATCAAACTGCTGAAGTTCTTCTTGCATGGCCTCGAACTCACTTGGGTGTTTTAGAGCCTCAGTGACACTTTTGGTTCTATATTTGATAGGAAATCGACATATAGACATTCATTGGTCAAGTCTGCAGTTAACTTAGCGACCATGCTTCTAGTGAGCATGCCTCGGTGGGTTCACCAATGATGTTTACAAGCTCAATGTCCCGAGAATTTGTCCACTTACTTTGTGGTCTAGGATATGAACTTGAGGAGGTCATTGGAGACTCGTGGAGTGAGTTTCGTTCATTAGCCACATAATCATTAAGAAAATCATTGAGATGTCTTGTTCGGATCGGGTTTCATGAATCACGTGTTCCCGATCATTTGGATCGTTGTTGCCTATCCCAATAGTGGACCGATTGATTATCAATGAATTCACCGACAGTTGGTTGTGACAGTTGTGAGGCAAGACATAATATGAGATGTCGATCGCCTTGGTATGAGGAATTGATTTCGATGTTATACTCATCGAGGATATCTTGATGAGTTATCAATTCCTATTTCCTCCATCGAGGTGTTGGTGAACCCGATGCTTCGAACTCTCATCAAAGGTATCATGAAAGGTTTCTCAACTTGTTGTCTCCTTGTGTTAAATACCTCAAGGCTTTGGAGATCGGTGAGTAACTTAGAAAATATCCATCATCGCCTTTAGCATCAAATTTGCCTAGATGATCTTTGTGGTTATGAATAAACATATGACATCCAAACACATGAAAATAGGCGATATCGAAGTCTACCTTTGAATATTTCATATGGGGTTTTGTTAGGTCTTTGACAATGATTGACTTGTTTTGAGTGTAACAGTCGTCTTGACCGCTTCACCCGTAAATCCTTTGAGAGGATGAGCCATTTAACATGGTTCTTGCACCTCAATGAGAGTTCTGTTTTTCCTTCACCACCCCATTTTGTTTAGGGGTGTAGGAGAAGAAAAGTTTTGGGAGATTCTTTTCATCACATAACCTCTCAAGCTCATCATTTCGAACTCGTAACCATTGTCATCCCCGATTTGTTTAACAAGAATGTCATTCGGTTTTCAATGTTCTTGATGAATGAGATTATTGTGTCACCCTGACTCTTTTTGAAAGAAAGTATACCGATAACATCAAATAGTCCGAATATTAAGTGTTAATTTCCCTTTAATGCTCGTTATTTATATCATTTATATGGAATTACGCTTGTTTTCCATTGTTTTACACTTTCGTGTAAATTATGAGCATTGGAGCTAAAGAGACGCGAAATGGAAACATTACTAAGGATTTATCACAAGATGCTTATTTTGAAGAGGTTACGGCGAACTCGTCACTCACATTACGCCGTAACTATTGCGTGACCTCAAGTCCAACTCATCAAGAGGTTACGGAGTAACTCCTTCCAAAGATTATGACATAACTCCATTAGGTCAAAAGAGGTTCCACGCCGCTGATACTTACGTCAGAATTCATCGTGTTAATACAAATAAGCCGTAAAAACGTTTATTTATATTTTACGATCTTCTAATGTTTTGTCGATAACAAAAGTAAGATCATTTTAAGGAAACAAATAAAATATGTAAATGGTTTGAACTAATAGTTTTCTAACACACTTACGCTTTCACATAAAACACTAAAACAAGTATAAGTGATTTTTTGATTTAGATACATATGTACAACAACTAGTGTTTACACATTGGGTTAAACATATACTTAAACTAAGTATACTAGAATGGGTAAAAACTAAGTGTATGCTAAATTGGGTAAATACAAGTATAAACTAAATGGGTAAATACTAGCAAATGGTTTTGACCCATAACCAATGGTTTTATATATACCACTTAACCAAGTTCATTCTATCCTTAAGATACATTGTATCTAGAAAGAAAACCATGGATCAATCCATAACCCATGACCCATAACTAAAAATACCCATGGGCAAAGAGGAGCGGACCACGTATCCCTAGCTTTGTGCTAGCCGGATCCCTTGTGGTAGGGATCCGTGGGATCCGGGGAAACAGTAGGACTTTTCCTCTATAAATAGTGAGCCATTTCTTCATTATTCCTCACCCCTCTCTAACATACTTTCTCTCCTGAGTTAAAACTCACTAACCTTATATCCAAGAGATCTATGTTTGTAGTTTTGTTTTTGTGTGATCTTTTAGGTTCCTCTTAAAGGCAAGATCACCACCTTTGAAGTCGAGCAAGCTCAAGTCCATGAGTTGCCATGCTTCCTCATCATCAAGGCTATTGAAGTTCTCTTGTTGATGATCCCTTTCTTTCTTCAAAGAAGTGTAGTGTTAAAGACATTAGTGAAAGATGTCTCAAGTGCCAATATGAAGATATTAGTGAAGGGTATCTATCGTCTATAGGATAAGCACTTGTGGTAGGTGCTTAGAAGTCAAGACAAGAAGCATTAGTGAAGGGTGCTTAGAAGTCAAGACTTGAAGCATTAGTGAAAGGTGCTTCGAAGTAAAGACACAAGACATTAGTGAAACGTGTCTTGTAGATCAAGTCTAAGGCATTAGTGAAAGGTGCCTTAGATGTACATTCGATATGGTGTGTTTCGATGTACTAGATAGACTAGCATTAGATCCAAGGATATTGATGTCCTTGATGATGTTGTAAAGGAGTAGATCTCCTTTGGGATTAGTCGTTGGTGTAGTGTGGTAGTAGTTCCTCCATTGCAATGGAACTAGGTGCTTAGCCTAGTACCTAATAAAGGGTAGGCGACGTTGTGAAGGTGTGTAGTTCACCTAAGGTGTGAAAGAACTCGGTGGTTAGCCTAGCACCGTATAAAGGGTAGGCGACGTTGTGTTAGGTGTGGTTCGCCTTGGTGTGAAAGAACTCGTTATTTAGCTTTGTACCGGAAAAGGTTAAGCGACGTTGTGAAGGCTTCTCCGCCATAAGGAGATTGGTGTAGTGTTTACGAACTCGAGTAGGTGACTCGGGGGTGGAGTAGGGCAAGGAAGGTGTCCTTGTAGCCGAACCACTATAAATACTCGCGTTGTGGTTTTGTGCTTCTTACTCTTTATCTTTTCATTACATATCTTAATATGCTTGTTTATCAACATCCAACACACACAACCAAATAGATTGACATAAGTCGATCTAAATTGTTTAAAAGGAAGTTTTAATTGGTAAAACTATTCAACCCCCCCTTCTAGTTTTCCACAATTGGCATCAGAGCTTCGTTACCAAGTTTCTTGAAGTATATTGTACTTTAAAAACTTGATACAATCCATAGTTAATTGAAAACTACAAAGAAGGTTTTTCATAAAAACAAACACCATTTTTTTTCAAAAACTATATGTTTGGATGTTGAGTTGATAACAACATTTTTTTTATATATCTTTTCATTTAAATTGGACTAATCTTCTTTGTGATGTTGATTAGTCAAAGCTCATACCCACCAAGCTTTAGGAGACACTTGGTAACAAGAATACCTTCCTTAAAGAAGGTATCTTAAACACAAAGGAGCGGGAATCGTCTAAGTGACATTTGTCATTTGTAAAGACATTCCTAAGTGCACTCGAGGTATGACTTTCCACTTATATCTAAATGATATTAGTTTAGTAAATAAGTGTTATTTGTTAGGAATTTAGTTGAGTAGATTTTTGTGTTTACACATGATCTACATGAAGCTTCGTTAGGAAGCCTTTCTTCTCTCATACGTGTTATATTTCTCATCTATAGTCATAGTATATATATCTTATGTTTTATTTCTTTTAATTCTATAATAAAACAAAAATACGTATTTCAAAATTCCTCCTTCCCTATTAATAATCCCACTCGACGCCCACTTCATTCAATCCTCAATTTTTCAAATTTTCCAATTTCAAAAATTCCCTCTCATTTAAAAACTACATCTTCCTCCTCATTTCATTTCATCCGAAACCAAGAAGATCCGTCATCAACATGGTTTACATCGCACTCGTGCTCATCGCCCTAACACTCATCGCACTTGTGTTCCCTATGATGAAGTTCACATACGGAGACATTTACTTTGTGTTGTTGATCTATATTGGGGTTATATACCCAATCCTTTGTATCATCCTAAGTATTGAAATGCAATATTATTAATAATCTAGTTTATCTATATTATTCTTTTCATAATGTGTTTATCATTTCTTTTGTTTTGTATGCTTTATATTCTTTCATGATACATTAGAAGTCATGTATGCATGCTAAAAGAAAATGTAGGATGAAACATATTTCGTGGTATAAAAGCGTAAAACCTATGTTTTATCAAATCATTTCATTACTACTGATCCACGGATCCCGAAGATATACTAGCGGATCCCTTTTGTAAAGGAACCGTGGGATCGGTCCTACTAGAAAACAGTTTTCATGCTAGATTAAAATCACTATCTTTCTAAAAGTAATAATCCACTAGAATTTCAAAACCATGGGTTAGTTAAGTGTTAAATACCATTGTTAATAATATCTAGTAAAAACGTTAGATTTTTATAGGTTGACCATAAACATCACCTCCTATTAACCCATCACCTCTATAAGTTCAACTATGACGCATGAATACGAGTTTGATTTTTCACTCACTAGCGTCTACACCCGAACATCTCCTTGAGCCCAACACACCGCAATCATGTCCATGGGTTCAATAATCTCGAAACCGTCACTTCCATGAAGGACGACAGACACCTCTCTACAATTCGAAGAAGGTATCAATACCTCCTTCCGAACCATAGGACTAGAATGTCTTCTTGAAATCAACGAGAAGATATGTCCAAGGTTCATAATGGAATTCTTTCGTCAAGTCGAACTCGTTCGTAACGAGGATCGCTCTCTATCTCTTTGGTTTACATCAAAACCAAAAGTTCACTCTAACCCTTGGGCATTTTGCTCACATTCTCCGAATTCCAAATCATGGACAAAGTGCCTTCACCAAGATTGGTCTCTTGATTCTCTCTTCAACTTTCGTGAAGAAAATAGTCCATATTGTTCATACATACCCTCCGGAAGATTTAAATCGCATAATATGCAAACCTCGACCATATTACTCCAATCCAAACATTATCCATACACGGATATCCGAGAAGAGTACAAGCCTCTTGCTCTCATTCTACGTGAAAATGTTTGGAGTCTTAGGAAATCGAGATATTCTTCCGCTTGTTGTGCTCACATGTTGTATCGTTTGCTAACACAACAACCATACAATCTCGCCTACTTCTTCGCAAGGCGAATTGCAAATCTTCAAGGCTCCAAGAATAAACCCATCCCTTATGGAATGTTCTTGACTCGCCTCTATCACAATGTTATGCACTTCCATCCTCAATTTCAAAGTCCGTTGTACGTACTTGTGAACAAGATGATGGAACCGCTAAACATATCTCTCATGAAGACTTTCTTCATTCTTGATCCCACCAATACCCATCAAACACATAATGATCCTCCTAGCGAAGACACTCAAGGAACCTAGAATAGTCAAATAGGATCAATTCTACTCTACTCATTATTTATCAATGTAATCCTATCTCTTCCATGAAATAAAATATCTTACATTTGATATCCTAGTTTTAGAACTCCTTTAAACAAAACTTGGAATATAATGCATTGTCAAGATCATTGCATACCTTTAGTAAAGGTTACATCTAGCGAGATAGACGGATCCCAAATGTTGTACTAAACGGATCCCTACATCTAGGGAACCGTGGGATCCTAACAAAGCAGAAAATGCAATTGCAAGCATTGTATGTCAAACACATCCTTAGAACACCTCACACTAAGCTAAACATAGTGTCTTAAGACTTCATCAAGATAGGTTGATCTTTCCTACTCATTTCAACTCACATAGAACACACTCTAAGATATTCATAGATCTATCACTTTGTTTTAATCCATCACTCTTCCACTCTCAAAACTCACACTTCATATTTTTACCCTTCACATCTAGGTTAAAAATCTTTTATAACAAACTTGATCATAAATCAATCTCACCTCAAAATTGATCAAAGTTGATCAAATCCTAGTTTTCCCATCTCAAAACCATTGGGATATTTTCCAAAACACAATCCTAAGTCACAACCTCATCTCTAGGATCATTTAGCTTCAATTGACACTCTCCTCTTTAGTGTCATCCTTGCTCATTCATTGGTACTTATGAAAATTCCAAATCCTTCCACAAAAGACATTCATTAGCTACACCACTCAAGTATCAAGTACTTAAGCACCCTTCATTTAAGATACTTAGGAAGACTAAAACACTCAAGATGTTATAGGTCTTAGATTTTAGAAACATCATTTCCACTCTTTCATAATCTCTTGTTAGCGGATCCTAGGAATAGCCTAGACGGATCCTACGAGAAAGGAACCGTGGGATCCGGATGATGATATAGGTCAAATCTTGCTAAAACAATCATTTCAACTTATCTTCCTAACTCAAACACTCCATCTCATCTTAAATGAGTTCCTAGATCAGTCCAACCTCTGAAGTTGACTCTTGTGCATGCCAATCATCACATTCCAATGAATTCTAGTGGCTTTAAGCTTAAATGCACGTGTTAAATCTCTTAGCTTATAAACCACCTTGTTAGGACCTCCATAGTCATCACTCTCACTCTAACTTTCAGCTCTTGAAATCATTTCATCATGAGGAAAACCCCAAGTAGTAACTTATCCACCAAAGAACCACCCATGAAAAAGGCTCGTGCTATACACGAAATCTCCTCAACCGAATCATCTCCCGCCAAACCAACAAATGAGAGAATCCTTCATCATCCAATCAAACCAATTCCTAAAAGGATAGTACCCACAAAACTACCTATGCCTAACACCACCATACCTCCTAGTCCAAACAATATCATCTCCACTAAACCATCACCATTGGTTCCTAGAGCTATTTCATTTACTTCTCCACTATCATCACCACACCTCTACAATTTAGAGGATTTGCCTCCTAGGCCGTCTCATCCGCTTCCGCCAAAAACATTCTCCTCATCAGGAGGAATAATGGTTCAAAATCAAGGTGTTGAGTCAACACTTGCTCCGACTTCCTTTTCGCCGTCTCCATCATATAATCCTATATGGATTATGAGAAATCATCAAAGTCAACCACCCGACCATATGGAAGTTGACACTTCCTTACCATCACCATCATTCTTGGTGAGGCATTCTCAAATGCACCTCCACCAATCCCTCCATCGTTTGAAGCTCCAGAAGCCGCTTCACTTGATCCTTCGCATCAAGCCATTTTATTTCCTCCACCACCACTACCTAGCCATGACAAAGATTGCTATCATTGTCAACATGTTGAAAGTTTGATACATGAAGTACGAGAAGACCAACGTTTCATGTTCTATCATCTCCTCGAGCGTTTCGACGAGATCAAACCTAAACAAAACTTGAGCTAGAAGATTTTAGTGGTGTCCTAGCATCAAGCGTTAGATAGTCTAGAAATTCCTAGTCATGTATTGTCTATTTTCTTATTTTTAGAGTCATGTATATCATAACTCTTGTTTTATTAAATGGAATTACATGCTACTTGTTATTTTTCCGAGAATATGTATTCATATCTCATTTATGTGATAACATTACTTGTTATATCACCTTTGTCGATTTTAGTCATCACCAAAGGATCCTCAAGATTGCTAGGCGGATCCCTACTAGGAGGAACCGTGGGATCCGTGAAGTCGAAAGTTTTTTTCCAACTTAAATCACATTTGCAGAAATTGTGAATTATACTTGTTCTCTAACCCTTGTTTTGCGTTATTCAATTAACACATAAAGAATTTGACATCCTAAAGCTAGGGGAGCTTGGTGTCAAAACAATACGCTGCAAAATTACTTGCAACCTTTGATTTAAATTTCATGACTTCCCGTTGCAAATATTGCAATCATCTAGGGGAGCACACCGTCACATTGACGTAATCTTTGCATAAGTTAGTTGCAAATGAACTAGATTAGAATTAGTTTCTTGGCGCCCTTACTTAGGGACGGACTCGTCGAGGGAGAGAAACGACGATATCCATTCACGTTACTTGCTCTATATTTTTTCTTTCCTTTCACATGTTTTTCTTAAAAGCGATGTGTTGCTTTCTTTCAAACACTTTTTGTTTCGACAAAAGGGGAGAAGAAAGTAAAACTACAAATTCAAACTTCTACGAATTTTAGCTTTTCCTTAAAATAATCTAATGTTTTGTCATCAACAAAAAGGGGGAGATTGTTAATACAAATAAGCCATAAAAACGTTTATTTATATTTTACGATCTTCTAATGTTTTGTCGATAACAAAAGTAAGATCATTTTAAGGAAACAAATAAAATATGTAAATGGTTTGAACTAATAGTTTTCTAACACACTTACGCTTTCACATAAAACACTAAAACAAGTATAAGTGATTTTTTGATTTAGATACATATGTACAACAACTAGTGTTTAGATATTGGGTTAAACATATACTTAAACTAAGTATACTAGAATGGGTAAAAACTAAGTGTATGCTAAATTGGGTAAATACAAGTATATACTAAATGGGTAAATACTAGCAAATGGTTTTGACCCATAACCCATGGTTTTATATATACCACTTAAGCAAGTTCATTGTATCCTTAAGATACATTGTATCTAGAAAGAAAACCATGGATCAACCCATAACCCACGGCCCATGACCCATAACCAAAAATACCCATGGGCAAGAGAGGCGGACCACGGATCCCTAGCTTTGTGCTAGCGGATCCTTGTGGTAGGGATCCGTGGGATCCGGGAAGCAGAGGACTTTTCCTCTATAAATAGTGAGACATTTCTTCATTATTCCTCACCCCTCTCTAACATACTTTCTCTCCTGATTTAAAACTCACTAACCTTAGATCCAAGAGATCTATGTTTGTAGTTTTATTTTTGTGTGATCTTTTAGGTTCCTCTTAAAGGCAAGATCACCACCTTTGAAGTCGAGCAAGCTCAAGTCCATGATTTTCCATGCTTCCTCATCATCAAGGCTATTGAAGTTCTCTTGTTGATAATCCCTTTCTTTCTTCAAAGAAGTGTAGTGTTAAAGACATTAGTGAAAGATGTCTCAAGTGCCAAGATGAAGATATTAGTGAAGGGTATCTATCGTCTATAGGATAAGCACTTGTGGTAGGTGCTTAGAAGTCAAGACAAGAAGCATTAGTGAAGGGTGCTTAGAAGTCAATACTTGAAGCATTAGTGAAAGGTGCTTCGAAGTAAAGACACAAGACATTAGTGAAAGGTGTCTTGTAGATCAAGTCTAAGGCATTAGTGAAAGGTGCCTTAGATGTACATTCGATATGGTGTGTTTCGATGTACTAGATAGACTAGCATTAGATCCAAGGATATTGATGTCCTTGATGATGTTGTAAAGGAGTAGATCTCCTTTGGGATTAGTCGTTGGTGTAGTGTGGTAGTAGTTCCTCCATTGCAATGGAACTAGGTGCTTAGCCTAGTACCTAATAAAGGGTAGGCGACGTTGTGAAGGTGTAGTTCACCTAAGGTGTGAAATAACTCGGTGGTTAGCCTAGCACCGTATAAAGGGTAGGCGACGTTGTGTTAGGTGTGGTTCGCCTTGGTGTGAAAGAACTCGGTATTTAGCTTTGTACCAGAAAAAGGTTAAGCGACGTTGTGAAGGCTTCTCCGCCATAAGGAGATTGGTGTAGTTTTTACGAACTCTCGAGTAGGTGACTCGGGGAGTGGAGTAGGGCAAGGAAGGTGTCCTTGTAGCCGAACCACTATAAATACTCGCGTTGTGGTTTTGTGCTTCTTACTCTTTATCTTTTCATTACATATCTTAATATGCTTGTTTATCAACATCCAACACACACAACCAAATAGATTGACATAAGTCGATCTAAATTGTTTAAAAGGAAGTTTTAATTGGTAAAACTATTCAACCCCCCTTCTAGTTTTCCACATACTGCATCACTTACGATGTAACAAGGTTTATTGAAGACTACGGCTTAACCACTTATAAGGTTACGCCGTAACTAGCAGATCTAGTGCTTTTACGACGGAATAGAACGTCACGGCGTAACTCATCTATTGGTTACGCCGTAACCCGCACCGCCTATAAATACCCCCGAATTCCAAAGATTTCTAATCATCCCATTCCACACAATACTCTGAGAACGTGGGAAAATACTCAAGGAAGGTCTAGGGAAGCATACGGAGCTGTTTCCAAGGGAGAAGTCACACCATTACGATAAGCTTTAGCGTTTATTATTTCTTTTACTTTCGATTCATGTATTTCGTACCTTTGAATATTGAATTGATGTGCATGATTAATATGAGCGGCTAAGCACCCTTTGGTGCTAGCCTAGTTATGATTCCTTAATTGTTATGTTTGCATTTACCTTTACTTCCTTACAATTATTTCTAAGTGTATGCATGCATAGTTCTTTGGTAGTCACCCCTGGTTCAGTAGTTTTGAATGGCGGTAGAGGCCAATTGCCTAGGAGATATGACCAACTGACGCTAGGTTAGCGGATCGAGGCGGAAGGGTAAGATATGACCAATGACGACCCTTTCTACTTGTGCGATTTGACCAACCGATCACCTATCGTTTGGATGAACTTAAGAATTGGGGGTGTAGTGTCTAAGTTCCTAACGGCCGGGCACTCACTATTTAGAATCTAGCATATAGCGGTACTTAATGACTCGGCTTAGGGGACCGGGAACAACAGGACTTATGACGGTGCTACTTTGATTTCTCTGTGGTGGCATCTTTCTTGATAGGTTAGGCGAATTGACCAAATGCTTTCCTCTCGAATTTGACCCCACCAAGTAATTGGAAGTAGGTAGACGTAGACATAACTAGTTAGGAGGATTAACTAGGTTAGCACCACTATTCCTCCATTGATTTCCTTTCTACCATTTAATTGCTTTTATATTACGCATTCATAGTTTAATTAATTAAAACCCTATCAAACCATTTATATTTCGTGACAATTAGACTTAGTAATTATCCGACACACATAGCTCTTGGGATGACCTCGGATTTACCATTTACTATACTACACTACACATGACCGGTACACCGCCCGTTAGTGCATTAGGGTAGACCATAGGTATAGCGAGACACTATAAATATTAAGACACAGTCAAGAAACACGCATCAAGTTTTTGGCGCTTGTTGTCGGGGAGCTATATTAGGATTAATATTAAGTCTTTCATTTCATATTTAAACTTTTCTCACGATCATATTTCAAGTTTTCATGCACCATGGAAGTGGTTAACATCGATGACCTCACTCTTGAGGAATACTTGGCGTTTACTAGAGCTGATCAAGGGTCGGGTCTCGTAAGACCGGCAATCGGAGCGGATATTCGTTTCGAGATTAATGACCAATTTATGAGGGAGCTTGGCACTAACCCTTTTTCAGGAAACAGGGATGAAGACGCATATGAGCACGTTGAAAATGTCCTATACATCGCTAGCCTTTTCAACATTCCGGCGTGTCCCATGATTTGTTATGCTCGGGGTCTTCCCTATGACTCTAAGCGGAGCGGCAAGAAGATGGATCGAAGATTGCCCATCACGGGGATTAATACTGGGCGCTACTTAAGAAACACTTTATCCAAAGATATTGCCCACCATCAAAATTTCTAATCAACTCTTGAGATCCACAATTTCAAACAAGAAGGCAGCGAAACTCAGTATCAAGCTTGGGACGAGATACAATGATCTTCTTTATAAGTGTCCTACCAATGATCTTAATAACCCTTGAGAAGGTCAATATTTTCTACAAAGGAATAAAGGTAACTACGAGACAGATGCTGGATTATCAAGGACCTATCCCGAATATGACTCATACTACGGCAATTGAAGCCATTCAAAAAATGGAGGACCATTCTCAAAAATGGCACGACGGCGGAAGTAAAAGAGACCAAGGTGGAAGTTTCGACGGAATTGCTGCAATCGCTAGTAAAATTGAAAGCCTCAGTCGAGATATGCTGAAAGTCAGGGAAGCAGTTCATGCCATTCAAGTGGGGTGTGAAAGCTGTGGAGGAGGACATCTTACGAAAAATTGTCCTCATATGGACGAAGAGGAATTCGAAAAAGCTAAGTATGGAGAAAATCGACCATTTTACGGTGACAATCGAAATGGGTATCATAGTAATTACAACCGTGGGCCTTATGGAGAAAGAAGGCCCAATCTTGAGGATACAATTAATAAATTCCTGGAAACTTCGGCCCAGAAACAAGAAGAACAAAATATTTGGTTGAAGGGTTTCCAGGAAAACACTAATAAAAATCTTTCAAGTCACGACGAAACCCTAAAAAATCTTGAAGTAATGATTGGAAAACTAAGTACGGAGATTGATGGGATCGAACTTAACGAAGCCAAGGCTAAGGAGGAATGCAATGCTGTTTTCACCAATGATTCTCAGGAGGTGATTGAGGAATGTATAATCGACAAATTAGAACTCATGAATATCGACCAACAGGAAGAGTTACGCCATAACTACTTCACTGAGTTCCGGCGTAACCATGCCCCAACAGGTAGGCCCAGGTTAGGATCGAGTTTATTCTTTGTTAAGGATATTAGTGCGAGAGGGTTAGTCATTCCGTGTTCTGCTGATAATATTGATATGTTGGGGATAGTTGATTTTGGGTCTAGTGTAAACATCATGCCTCTTTCCATATTCCTAAAACTGCGGATTGTCCACCTTTGGGAAACAGATTTAAAGATTGCATCCACTACTGAAACTATGATTACCCCGTTAGGTATTACAGGAGGTACGTGTGTTAAAGTCGATAAATTTACTTCGGCCCCTGAGTTTGTGGTAGTAGATGGTATAAAAGGCAAAAAGGAACATTTGATTCTTGGTTTGCCATTCCTTGAAACGTTAGCACGCTACGGAGGAGTCTATGGAGATATAGTGGAATTCAAGTTAGATAAAACCTTGACCCTTGAGCATGACGAAATTGTTATAAAGGAACCACCAAAGATGGAACTAGATGACTCCGATAGATTTCCACCTTCGGATTTTAGACATTTACAAGACTCCGAATCTAGTGACAATGAAGATGATGAGGAAGAAACCCCATTTTCCGTACCCAGTTACATTGTAAAAGGAAGAGTTCACTGCTGTGCTCCTTTGGTTGAGGAAACCAGAGTGATATTTCCCACATGTTCCCCTTTCCAAAAAGGATGTAATGGAGGGGGGGGGGAGTATTTCATTCAAAGGATTGATAAAGCTGCAAAAGTCTGGTGGTGCTGGGAAAAAGTTGAGGATATCAAACAAAAGTGGTTACAACAACAAAATGTTTTTAGCGAATGGTTCTCCGATATTGACTGGACTATTCATTTTTTTGAACCAGCCATGATGCACAACGATTACACCATAGCATGGCCTACATGCAACCCAAATCGCAAGATCTGCGATGGAGGAGAATACCACGAACCTAAATGGCTCGAGCGTAAGGAGTGGGCATGTTTTGACGAAGATAAAAGGAGCAATGTAGGGTGCAGAGGGATCTCATTTGAGAATTGGTTACAAGTGAAGTTTGGGTATGATAAAATTGATGAGGAGAAAAGGCCGGGTTTCGTTTGGTGGGCACAAGCTAATTTTTGCGAAAAAGATGCGCCATGACTCGGTATGTTTTGCCACATGTTTGGGACCAGCCTTATTCGACGAAAGATATTGAGGAAGTTGGGGATGCTCAAAGACCCCATAGGAGCCCGCGGCTCGAGTCTAACTTAAAACTCGTTAATAAAGAAAAGTGCTCTTCGGAGACAACCCAATTGTCCCTTTCTTTTGTTTTTATTTCCTTTCTGTTGGGTTTGTGTTTTTAACCATTTTGTAGGAGACAATGAAGTAATTCTGCTGCGATTCTTTGATTCGAACGAGTTACGGCGTAACTCATCTTGATGATTACGCCGTAACCAACATTTTAGCATCAGAATTCTTGACGCATTACTAATTACGGCGTAATACCTCAGCTCATACCAGGTTTTGCAAGTTACGGTGTAACTCTCTTATTAGAGTTATGACGTAACTCTCCTCTGCTTTAATTCTATCATTTTAAAACACAGTAACCTTGTATTAGTTTTTAAATGAACTTTGTGGGTGTGTTCCCTGTAAAAGGCTTGTTGCATTCGCTAAATGCAACCGTGATTCCTACGAAAGTGAGTTAGGTTTGTTTTTCATTTTATTTTTATTTTTAGAATTATGCTTGTCGGTATTATGATTTCGTGGATTGAAGTTTGCTCATGACACTTTAACGAAGGCACGATCCTTCTCGTGGGCCTTCTTCTTTTGGAGCAAATTTGGGGAAGTTCTCGCTCTAATTCTACCTTTCTCTTCACCATTATTTTAATGCCTAGTACAAAAGGGACTTTGTACAATTCAAGTGGGGGATGGGAGTAGAATTATCTCTTGAACTTTATTTTGCCCTCATTTTTCTAGTTTATTTTAAAAAATTATGCCATTTTTTATATTTGACATGTTTTTGCGAACCTAACTAGATTAGACCTTAGCCGAGCACATACAACCCTTGATATTACATGGTGAGATTAGCCTTATCCGTTTCCTATATTTTACCCCAAATCCACCAAATTATGAGTGTGCCAGTAGCTTGTAAACTTTAGAACTTGGCCTTTGCATCATTTCGAGACCATATACGAGGTATGTTGAGTTAGCTCGATGTATTTGGACTTTTCGGTTTAGAAAGCGATTATAGGATTATCACCCAAACACCTACCATTGTGAGTCTATCGATTAGTCACCTCGACTTTTCGACCCCTTGTGAAACCCTTTTGTTCCACTCACCTTTAGTGCAAGATACCCTAGATACACCCTTCCGAGCCATTCCTTTCATTTTGTCACCCCAATATATTGTTTCATTACACCTTACACCTTAGCCTACCCTGTAGTCTTTATTTGTAATTGGGAAGTCATCATTTTCCTGAGTTCAAGGTTCGAGTAGAAAGGTTTGGAAATCACGCTTTCATCGACAACAATTATGAAGATCATTGAAGACCCCCCGAATTCCCTTTGTTCATCTCAAGTGGGGGGATGTTATGTTATTAGTTATGATTCAAAAAAAAAAGTTGATTCAGTTATGATTTTGTAAAGTGCAATGTTATAAGCACTATTGTATGAGATTTATTGTTTAGTATCGAGGAGGCCACCTCGGTCACATTTGAAGATTTGAGTTGGAGTAATACCAACTGAATAAGAAAAGGTAGTGTGCCCATCACGACGTCCTCTAATGACACATTTACCTTGCATTTCATGATCCGGTCTCTAGACTTCTAAGCTTGTACTTTGGGCTGACGGTAAGTGGTGATGAGTTAGTTATAGATATAGACTACCTGCTTGTTTTTCATTTTACACCAATTATACATCCCATGTCTTATCCTACCCTTTAGTCATGAAGCATGTCTAGGTGATGCATCGAGCAATCTTTGGTGTCTTGGCCATGGATTTGGTCATGTATCATTGATTTTGTCCACTTCGCCGTGACATGTTAGTAGTGACGAGTCACCCCTTAACATTTGTCGTGTCTACCCATATTGCCTTCGAGAATTGTTTAGCCATTAACTCCAAAGTGGTGGAGATTTGTGTAACCGCCAAGCTTATAATAGAATACATGCTATGGTATGCGATTGGTGATCACCCGAAATTGACACGTAGAATAGTTGAGAGATTTGAGTGTTTGTTCCCTTTCGTGAGGTGTTCGGCTTTGTTTTATTCTAGCATAACGGTTTGTAAACTCATATTTTCCGGGTTTTGGGAGATATCTTTTAGGAATCTATCTAATAAGGTCTACTTGAGGGCAAGTAGAGTTCAAGTGGGGATATTTGATAACATCAAATAGTCACGAATATTAAGTGTCAATTTCCCGTTAATGCTCGTTATTTATATCATTTATATGGATTTACACTTGTTTTCCATTGTTTTACACTTTCGGGTAAATTGCGAGCATTGGAGCTAAAGAGGCGGAAATGGAAACATTACTAAGGATTTATCACGGTATGCTTATTTTGAAGAGGTTACGCGTAATCGTCTCTCACATTACACCGTAACTATTGCGTGACCACAAGTCCAACCCATCAAGAGGTTACGGCGTAACTCCTTCAAAAGATTACGACGTAACTCCATTAGGTCAAAAGAGGTTCCACGCCGATACTTACGCCGTAACTCTTGCATCACTTACGACTTAACGGGTTTATTGAAGACTACGGCGTAACCACTTATAAGATTACGTCGTAACTAGCGATCTAGTGCTTTACGGCGGAATAGAAGGTTACGGCGTAACTCATCTATTGGTTACGCCGTAACCCGGACCTAGCCTATAAATACCCCATGAATTCCGGCATTTCTAATCATCCCATTCCATACACAATACTCGAGAGCGTGGGAAAATACTCAAGGAAGGTCTAGGGAAGCATACTGAGCTGTTTCTAAGGAGAAGTCACACCATTACGATAAGCTTTAGTGTTTATTATTTCTTTTACTTTCGATTCATGTATTTCGTACCTTTGAATATTGAATTGATGTGCATGATTAATATGAGCTAAGCACCCTTTGGTGCTAGCCTAGTTATGATTCATAATTGTTATGTTTGCGTTTACCTTTACTTCCGTACAATTATTTCTAAGTGTATGCATGCATAGTTCTTTGGTAGTCACCCCTGGTTCGGTAGTTTTGAATGGCGGTGAGGCCAATTGCCTAGGAGATATGACCAAGTGACCCTAGGTGAGCGGACCGAGACGGAAGGGTAAGATATGACCAATGACAACCCTTTCTACTTGTGCGATTTGACCAACCGATCACCTATCGTTTGGATGAACTTAAGAATTGGGGGTGTAGTGTCTAAGTTCCTAATGGCCGGGCACTCACTATTTAGAATCTAGCATGTAGCGGTACTTAATGACTCGGCTTAGGGACCGGGAACAACGGGACTTATGGCGGTGCTCTGATTTCTCCTGTGGTGGCATCTTTCTTTGATAGGTTAAGGCGAATTGACCAAATGCTTTCCTCTCGAATTTGACCCACCAAGTAATTGGAAGTAGGTAGCGTAGACATAACTAGTTAGGAGGATTAACTAGGTTAGCACCACTATTCCTCCATTGATTTCCTTTCTACCATTTAATTGCTTTTATATTACGCATTCGTAGTTTAATTAATTAAAACCCTATCAAACCATTTATATTATGTGACAATTAGATTTAGTAATTATCCGACACACATAGCTCTTGGGACGACCTCAGCTTTACCATTTACTACACTACACACGACCGGGTACACTGCCCGTTAGTGCATTAGGGTAGACCATAGGTATAGCGAGACACTATAAATATTAAGACCTGGTCAATAAAACCTGCATCAATACCCAAGTGTATCTTGAAAACTCATCAACAATGACAAGTGTATACTTCTCATGCTGTATTGATCTAGGACTGAGTGGTCCAAAGAGATCCATATGCAAGAGGTGAAGGCAACTTTTGATGGAGAAATTTTGTTTTGTTTGAAAGATGCTCTTTGATGTTTGCCCTTTTCACAGTGAGCATGGTTTATCTTTTGCAAAACCGGTGATGGTAAGCCAAGGACCTTGTTTTGTTTTGCCGGGTTGTTGATGTTTTGAAGTTTAAGTGAGAGAGTCTCTTGTGCCTGACCGGTTGATAGTTTCGGTGGCTTTGTCAAAGAGACAAGTTCCATTTTGAGAAAGAGTAGACATGTCTAAGACATAAACATCATCTCTTCTAGGAGCTATCAAAACAACCTCTTTGTTGGCATTGAAAATGGTACCTTGTTTGTCATTGAATTGCACAATGTACTTAGAATTACATAGCTGACTGACATTGATGATATTATATTTGAGACCATTGACATAAGCTATTCTAGAAAACTATTCCATTGCGTTCTTGAACCATAACCTTCAATGGGACATGATGAGTTATCACCAAATACTACCTTGGGTCTTGGTTCCTTTACATACTTGTGCGGATACTCCTTCACACCATCATGCTTCTTGAGCATCCATTGTCTAGATGCCAAATAGGCTCCTGGCGTGTCTCTGCACAAGTAGTAAAGCGAATAAGTTTCTCTTAGTGACCCACTTACTAGTGGGCTTGGGTCTCAAGGTCTCTTTGAATTTGGCAATCGACTCATGGTCGGTGGTTGAGTGCATTGTGCTACCACAAGTTTTGCATTTAGACACCGAGGATGACTCGGTGATTTTGGGTTGCTTGGAACTTCTCCTTTCATGGATGACTTTGTCATCTTTGGGATGTCTTATGAGTGGATTTCCACAAATATCACATCATGTGTTCATAAGACAATCATCGGTGATGATCATTAAACCCACAATGTGGACAAGGAGGAAAGGGTTTTGGTCTAATTTTTGAAGCGGACTTGGAGGTTGAAGCATCTTGATGACCAAATTTGGTATAGTTTGCTTCTTTGGGTGAACTTACATATTGTAAGTGATCGGAAGTTCTGTGATCATCCTTTTGCGAGATCATATAAAGCGAGTTCTATACGGTTGTCGATGGTATGGTGGTATAGTGGCATAGATCACACTTACGCTTGGATTTGGGGTTTGACTTTGACTTTGAGGAACTAGAGGAAGCGACTTTGTCTCCTTGATTGATTTAGGGACCTTTTCAATGGAATCCATTTTTCGGTTAGATTCCTTACAAGTTCGATCGATTCTTGAATTTGGTCGACTTGATGGGAGTCGAGGATGTGGAAGTCTCGGTGGGAGTAGATTCTTGTTGAGTTGGTTTTGTTGGCCTTTTCGGGATGGTTCTACCAAGTCCGGACCTTTCTTTTGGTGAATAAGGATTGAATTGCATTGGAATAAGCTCGGAGCTTGGTGCGGCACCACAAGTGGTTTCGGGGTGGAAGCGTTGCATTAAACTACGCCCGGACTCAATGTGTTCGAGACTACTAGGCACATCAGGAGTCAAGCATGCTCTTTAGAGCTCGACTCTCGAGCTCTAGAATTCTTCGAATCGAAATTAGGAAGCTTACTATCGGGATTAACCCGATCAATCCAATCACTAGGCTTGGTACTAGTCAACATCTTGGTAATCATACCACAGGACACAAATGGCTTAGGACCACGGTCTTTGTTGAGAGAGTCGGAAGATGATCTTCACCTAAGACTCTCTTCTTGCTCTTGGGGCTCCCACAAAGCATCAAAGACCACAGGATTCTTAGCGATCCAACTATCAAGAATATCTTGAACCTTTTCGATTCGTCTTGAAGAGCCTAATTTCTTTTAACTAGTTCGGTGTTTTGAATTTGCAAAGTGTGACCTCAAGCTTAGCTTGTTTTAAAAAAGCAGTTCATCCCTCCACTTGTTTAATTCAAAACTTAGCTTGTTGTATTTTGAAAAAGATTCGGTCTTTGCTCTTCTACGAACTTAAGGTCAACATTAAGATAATTCATGTAAGGCGCCAATCGAGTCATCATCCATAGAAAGTAAATTATTTACCTTCTTCATTGTGATATTGACCCATTCTCTATTCCTAGCATATTTTTCCAAGCGCTAGTTTGTCCTCTTCGAGAGGGCCATCGAGTTCACCGACATGCACCATTTCATCATCGATGACACCGGCTCTTCATCGATCGAAGGTTTGAGAACGAGGCCTTTGTTTTTACCTGCATGATTGAACACTTTTGTTGTTTACGAGGGATGGCCTCAAGCAATGCAAGTTTAGCTTTGACTTTCTTATACTTAGCTTCAAAATCAACAGTTTTGTTTTGAAAAGATTTGTTTTGAAAGTTTTGATGAGGCCGATAGATTTTTGGTTGAAATTTGCTAAAGCACGAGGACGATTTGATGGTTTATAAGAGGGTTCGAAATTGTTTTTAAAAGAGTCTTTTGCAAAATGACCTCTTTTTGACACTTAAAGCATTGATGTCCTCATTTGCTTTAGCATTTGAAAACCTTTGTTTCTTTTATAAATCTTCGAGAGTTAGCAAGGAGTGCCCTTTCACGAAATTCGGTGTTCGGTCATTTAGGTACTCTCACTTGATCTCTCATCGGGCTCATCATCCGAATTTTCACGAAAATCTTGAACAACATTGTTAGAAAAAGCGGTTGATATTGGTGATGAGGTGGTGGTCGTGACTTCTTGACTTCCTTAGATTTCTTTAAGTCGTGGTATCGTCTGCATTGATGAGGTTTTCCTCATAGACAAATTTCCCATAAATTTCGTGAAGCTCAAGATTACGGATATGATTAGCATTCCTAAGTCCACGAGAGAAACTCAACCACTTCTCGGGAGACAGTTGACAAAGCCAACATTGATTTCATGTTTGGACAACTTAACACCATCATTTGATAGTTCATTTAAAAGAGTTTTGTAGCAGGTGTAAGTTTGAGACGAGTTTCGAGTCCTTAGCCGAAGGTATTATACTCAAGTTTCAAGTCCATAATCCTGTTTTCCTTGGTATCGAAGGACCTTCATGACTATGAACCGGTCATCCGAGTTTGTCTCGGCCGTACTACGACTTATAGCGACTCCATAATATCGTCGGGAAGACAAGATATTATGATACTCTTGAGCCTTTGGTCTGGTTGACCACTCTTCTCTCATCACGAGTCCATCGAGCTTGAGTTTAGGCAAACCTTCACCAGTCCTTGGGATAAATGGACCTTCATTTATACACTTGATATAATAAGGTTCCATCCCAATCAAATAGCAAAGCATCGCTTTTTCCATTTGTTGAATTTACCAACTTCAAGTGCAGGGGCAACAATTGAATAAGCTCCACCCTTTTATCGACTAGTTGGGGTACATCAATTTGACCATTTTCGGATCTGGTTTAAAATGTTTAGGCGGCTTAAAAGCAGTTTTATAACCAGCCTTTCTCTGATACCACTTGTTGTTCCTATTCACTAATGTATTAAAACAGTTTATGTAAAGTAAACAAGACTACCAGTGAATCAATGGCTGAAAAGATATAAATAAAACACAAGATTAATTTTCAACGTCATATTCATATTATAAATGAATCAGAAGAATATGTTACCCTAGTACTTACGGAACAGTACTAGGGATTGAAATGACAAAGTGTTTGTAACTCCTCTCTAAGCTCAGGCTAAGTCTGAGCACAACTACACGTACCCACTGAGCTATCTCAGGGATTAAGTTGTATTTGGAGGAGTGAAATATGGCTTGCGTGTATGTGTGTTTTACAATTCACAAGCTTAACCTTTCACTCCATCTCTTATGCTATTTATACAAGTGTGAGTTTTAACTCTTTCCTAAGTGACAAGCGACAATATTGCGAAGAAAAAATCTTGATGTATTTTGTCTCATTTCTGAACTATATTAGGTAAAGGGACCAAGTCACTTTCTTCATGTCGATCTTGATCTTTGAGCCTTTTAGGAAGGTTGACTTCTTGAAGATAAGTACTCCGTCTTTATCGCTTCAAGCATAACCGTTTGTCCGACCATCCTTGATCTTCATAGTCTTGGTCTTGATTTGGTTTGTCTTGATGTTTGTTGTTGGAGAAGTTTGAGGATTTAGTAAGTTATTGTCATCACTTCTGAATCCACCATCTTCTTCTTGACTCGTCTTCACCCTTTAAGTTCCGCCTTCTTGAGTGGAGAGACTTCTTCTATGTCTCTTCTTGGCGTCCGAAGATGGCTCATTGAGAGACTATACACTCGATGACACGTTAGTGTTTAACGGTCTAAGCACTTAGGTTATTTTCTATTCAAATCCTAGATTAAGGGGTTTGGGTATTTACTGAACCCAACAAAATTAAATGAGAAGTAGAGTGGATCAAGGATTTTGGAATGCGTTGTTTAGTGTTACGAGATCACTTAGATTGTTGAAACGTGAATGTTTGATTGAAAGTGTGCTTAATGCTAAGAATGGGGTAAGATGTGACCAAGTTAAGGTTAGTTTAGACAAGAGATTTCGAGGATGAAATATAAATAAGGGGGTAAAATTATAACACCCTGAAACCAGGCCTAAGTATTTTATTAAAGAATGCCATTTGAATAGTTGACTATAACTTTTATAAGTTTTAAAGACTTACGAGATTGGTTAGTCAAACCCGATAACCAAACTATAAGTATTAAAGGTTATGTAAATGGTTGTTGAATATGTGATGTATCACGATCATAAGAAAAATGGACTTAAGGGACTAATGTTGTCATGTAGTAAATGGGTAATAAAGTTATTGTGGCCAAAATAGAAAGAAAGAGACTTGAGGGACCTAAGATGCCAATTAGCCAAACTTATCCTCTAAAATTGTTTGGATACTTCTCAAAGTATCAGAATAAGTACATAAATGTTTAGGTGTATGTGTGTCGTGAATGGACAAATGAGGGAAAAAGGGTGAAGCTTGATGATCAAATTGACGATGTTTAAGTGTTTCAATTCAAGAGTATTGTACCTAACAATCATCCTTACAAGTAAGTAACTTAATTATTGAATTTAATTAGTGAATTGAGAGGTTAGGGTTTATGAATCCTAATTTGGGTATATTAGATAAAAGATGTTTATAAGCTAACTAAAGATAATACTATTTATGAGATGATTATATTGGGTTAAAATTATTAGTTCTTATAGATTTATCATCATTGTGATGGTTAGAAGTGTGAAAGAGATGGGATATGGTTATACAAACCATTGTTATAGTTATTTAACTATGATTATTAAGTGATTATGGTTATGATGATTTAACCTAGGATGTGAAGAAGAGGCTAATAAATGATTTAGATGATGATGTTATTGATTTAATTAGCTTGCAATCAAGGTAAGTAAACCAGTTATAAGATGATATTCTATTTATTTAATCATAATATGTGCTATGTGATTATATGCTAAGGTTATGAAATGTTTGTGCTTATGTCAAAATAGATATAAGATTAGTTCGTTATAGCTCGTAAAGGATGTGTTAGTTAAGTGTGCTTAGACGTGGTTGAGATTGAATAGTGATTGCCATAAGTAATAGAAGGTACATGTTGATGTTTTATAATTTTAATGGATTAACGGGTTATGATGCGTAATGTGTGAATGATTATTATTTTAGGTTATAATCGTTTTACTTACTAAGCACCGTGCTTACGGTTTAAATGTTTACCATGTTTTTTAGGTTTATATGTGCTGGAGATGGTAAGCTTGGATTAAGGACTAAGATTTGGAAGCACGGATTAGAAGGTTTATATGTACATAAAAGCTTAGTACTAGATACCGAGCTTGAATTCAAAGTTGTTCCTCGAGAGTCTTAAATGGGTTAAATGTTTGTATTTTCAACTCTTTGTAATGGTTAAGACTCATTTTACAGGTCTTAAGGTATGGTTAAGTGTAATTTTAAACTTTAGTATGAAAATGGGTCAAAACGAGTGTTTGACATAACACCCGTCACTTTGTAAAGTACGTCTCTGCAGGTCGTTATTACCAAATTTATGGATAAATTTGATGTTTATAATGTTCTAATGAATTCTAGAAGTTTTGGTGTTACGTCATGTTATAGAAGTCATTTTTCAAAAAATGGGTCAAAAGTACACAAAAGGATTATGCAGAAAAAGAGGTGTTTGGGACAAGGTTCATTTTAACTCATTTTGGGTCAAACGGGTTAAGAATTTTGTAAAACAATGTATATGGCATATTTTCAGTTAAATGTGGATTAAATGTATTTAAATATAGGTTTAAAGTATTGATTTTATGTTAAAAGGTATTACGGGTCATTTTGAGGTAATATTACACAAGAGGAGATCTTAATGCACAAGAGGGTAATAGTGTACAAGAGAAGTCCTTAGTGCACAATAGGGTAATAGTGCACATGCACGGGGATCCTTAGTGCACTTTAGGGTTCTTTAGTGCACATGAGGGGGTCCTTAGTGCACTTTTGGGTTCCTTAGTTCACAAGAGGGGTTTTCTTGTTTTTGGTCATTTTTTTTATTTTGTAGAAAATCAATCGTGGTTCATTGGAAGTCGTGACACCCATAGTTTTAAAGGTAATTGAGTATAGTTTCATTTAAAAATAGTCTCAAGGTCTGATTGCTTATAGATTTTTGTCAATGGTCAAAAGAATGATATGATGTCCATTATAGTTAGGTTGTTTCAGTGAAAAAGTTTTAGTTTTAAATTTTAAGTCGTGTCATTCACGGGGTGTCACATGCGATATGACCAAACTTTCCAAAATTATAACATTTTTTTGACTAGCAATCATTCGCGAAGTGACCATACTTCCCACACTTGTAACATTCCACATTAAAGTTATTTGATCGACCGCCTCTACCACGAGTACATCATCTACCTCGCCAATTTTGTTTTGACTATTTTCACCAATTTCATTGAGGATACTTTCTTGACCACACCCTTGAACAGCTTGATCATTTCCATGACCTCCACGTCCACGTCCTCAGCCGCGAGAATTTTGTGAGTACAATATTTATCTTCTTCATAAACCGCTTTCGTTTGGAGTGATTATTCGAGCGTTTCTTGCTTCTTTTTCATCTTATGTTGTTCGTGTGCCTCTAGAGAATCAACGAGCTCATCGATTGTTAGCACACTTAGGTACTTTGTGTGATAACTCGTATTTTTGAGTCATTATTTAAACTCAAACTTTTACTATTCATCCCTTAAAAAGTTACTATTTTTTCTCGTAGTTTTCACTATTCATTATTTTTGCGTAAATAATATAAATAAATGCTTTTAAACGATTTTTATTCATGAAGAATATACCGATACTCCCAACAATGGTTCTAATATATTTTACACTCATTACTGATGTTACAAAAGTTCAAGTATTATTTTACCATGTATTTTAAATTCATTTATTTTATATATATATATATATATATATATATATATATATATATATATATATATATATATATATATATATATATATATATATATATATATATATTTTAAATATACATAATTACGATAATTTAAGTAATTATGAAACAATACTTATTTTAAATATCCGATACTTTCATTAAATATGTTTATGAAATTATTACACCTTATTCTACCATTTAGACACCATATTTTGTTCCTCTACACCTTATTGCTAGCTAAGTTAGATATTTATGGGAAATGCATTAATGGAAGCATGTTACTCCTTTCTTTTTCCTTGTTTTTCATCTGTATACATCACCACAAAATCCACAACTTTGAAATTTTGAAGATTTCATATTTAATGCTCGTGTACTTATATATTTATTAAATCAAACATCTAAATTATTTTGCTGTATAAGGAAGAATACCTAGCTCATTCATTTGATAATTTAGGAAAAATTCAAAAACTCCCTTATCTCATTCTAAGTATCGGCCAAGGAGAAAACACAAGAAGAAATATTTGGTTTTTGCTAAAAGTGCTTATTCGGGTTTATAAACTAGTTACAAAATGTTTTGGAGTTATATTCGGGTTATATATTTATAGCTCCTATCTCAAATCCATCATCTTCAAAGTTGCTTGTGAGTATTCACGAACCCCTTTTTTAAATTGTTTAATCATTTTGGGGTGGAATGCATGAACTATACTTAAACTATAATGTTTACACTTATATGAACTTCAATAACTTTTGTTTTACCATTTATGCTCGTAAGTAAAGTATACTTCAACTAAATTGATTTATATTTTTTGAACTTATTGAACCCTTCGACACCTTTTGAACTCTCTTTACTTGATTTTAACCTTTTGACATATATTAAACTCTTTTAACTTGTATTGAACCCTTTTCACTATTTTGAACTTGTTTGACTTGATTTGAACCATTTGATATATTTTGATACCTTTTGACTTATTATGAGCTTATGACCAGTTCTGGACCCTTTAGTATGTTTTGAACTATAATGTGCCGTACAGGCTAAATTCTAAAGTCTCTCTTGTTCGGAGCGTTCTTGACCCAAAGTCTCCCCATGTTACGGAGCAACAAAAAGTCTGCCTATATTATGGAGCAACGCAACATCTCCCCATGTTACGGAGCGTTCTTGGCTTAATTGTATATAATAGTTGTATGATGTACTGTACGTACATTCACATTGTTAGTCCCTAGTTATACAGTACCTTTCGTACGACTTCCTTGTGTGGAGCAATAGGTAGTGTTAGACTTAATAGAAAGTGATGGTCATTCACGATTAGGAACTTTGTAACGTGTCTTAGATATTTTAATAGAATAGTCAATGGGCTCGTGGATTGGACTAAGCTAATAGGTTAGTAGTTATCTAAAACCTAGCCTTATATCATTTGTCATCCAATCCAATCCAATCCAAGTCCAACGAGCCCATAGCCAAGCCCAATAGGGAAACTCTTTTGTATTATATATACACCTCAAATGACACATTTGAGGTATGTGATTGGGTGTGTAAGTGCGTGTTTTATTAATAAGAATTCTTTAGTTTCTTTATATCTTATACATCTCATGTCACCACCATCGTGCTTCATAGATTAGTGATAAGGTTGATATAATTAAGGTCCTACAAGTGGTATCAATCGCCTAACAATGATTTAGGAGTGTTTTGTGTTTGGTTCGAATTATTTTATATCTTTTCTACATGATTTAGGATTTTTTTTTTTTTTTTTTAGCACTTCTTTGATTACAAAAAAGTGTTATAAACATTTTGGAACAAAAAAGTTTCGAGCTTTATGGTTAAATTTTTAATTTCTGAATTCGTACTTTTATGTTCTTCAAACTTTCGAGCAACTTCAAAATTCATTTAAAGTGTTAAAGTTTGCAACTTTTCTTAATTTTGGTGTTATTAAGATTAGTTGTACAAGAAAATTTTCGTTAGAAACAATCCTTGGGTGAATTTAAGTGTTTTAAAAATCATCAAACTTTCGAGTAAGTAAAACCCTTAACATTCTAGTAACTTTTCGAGTAAGTCTGTTCTGACCAAATTTCTAGTAACTAAAACCCTAAACTTTCGAGCAACCTCTTACGGCGTGATCTTCAAGATTTTTGGATTACTCAGTGTTATTATCTCTTGTATAAATTAGAAAACCACTTCGACTCTTGGGAAAAATTTTAATTCGTACAAATTATAAAGTTTTAAAAGTTTCTAGAAACTGCTAAAGTTTCGAGTAACTTCAAAAGTTTCGAGTAACTTCAAAAGTTTCGAGTAACTACCAAAAGTTTCGAGTAACTCCGTTTTTAGCAAATTACCTATCAAAACGACTGTAAGAATGAGGAGAACGGCACATTTAACGAACTAAAGTCTATTCAAGCCAACCTTCGAGGCCCAAAATTGCTCCGAACAGAAGTTATTGACGATTTTAAGTTTTCAGACCTAATTTTCACTATAGCAACCGAGCTTAATCTACAACACAACTCCTTTATCGTTGAATCGATCCTACATCAACTTTATCACACATACCTTCATCAATGGCAACTCAGCAAGACATTCATGCGTCCAGTGCTGAAAACCTGATAAGGATTTAAAACGTAAACTTTTAAGGGGTCATTTAAGCCCTTAATCGCCCACTTTATATCCGTTCTTTGCTTAATTTCGTTCCTTTTCACTTTTAGGTCTCTTGGAAGCAAAATCTTTGGAATGATGCATTTTAGACGAAAAGGAGTAAATATATAGAAAATGGCTAAGTCAAGATCAAGACACTCAGTCTTTGGAATTACACTGACGGCGTCCCAAGCAGTGACGCCGTCCCTCTTTATGTAATTTGGTTTGTGACGATTCAATAGCGATTTTTCTAATTTGCACCCAGCGTCGAGCTTTGAAGAGTAAGGCGTCACGTAGAATTTTCTCCTCGGGCGGCCTAGATCCGATTCGAACAGCGTCACTCGAAGGCGGCGGCGTCACAACCACAACGTGATGCCGTCCCAATGATGACTTGGCCAGGCGAAACCCTAATGACGGCGATCGATCGGCGTCCCAACTATAAGGTGGCGCCGTCACAGTTGTAAAATTATATATAGAAATCGAATTTTCAGAATTTGAAGTAGTAGACTTGTGGAGTAAAAACCTAAAACGATTTTGGTCCGGTTTGGACAGTATCTTAGGGTTCTCATACCTTATTTTACATCAAGATAAGTAATTTACTTCATTTATTTCATTATGTCTTCAATTGTATGTGTGTATGCTTGCATGTTTAACATGTCCGGCTAAATTTCTTGTGTGTTTGCTTAGATCTATGAAACCTAGTTATTAATTATTGATTGGTTGTCTCTTATCTTAATTGTAATTGGCTTAGGAGTGCAATAGGCCATCGTTGTGTTTTTAATGCTTGAGTAATCTTTGTGAACTTTAGTTTATAACCACATAGCGTAATTGTAGACTAAACATCCAAAGATGACCTTGGAGTTAGTTTATGAATCCTAGAGATTTTGTAGGAAATAACCTTAAGGTAGTCTCAAAGAGTTAGGGATAAAAGCATACCCTACGACCTTAGAAAACACAATGCGTTAAGAATAAGGATGTGACAATTCAACCACCAATAAAAGATAACTAGGGAGTAATAGTATATAGTTAGACACATTTTTAATCATCATACGAGCACACATCAATAGTCACAGACTACCCATTAGTTTAGATAATTAGATAGTAGAAGTAATCGGTAGAAGTACCAAACCCCCAAATCCAAATCCCGAGATTTTACCCTTAGCTTTCTAAAAAATATAAAAAGATAAAAAATAATCTTCCTCAACCTCAAACCGTAGCGTAGTACATCTCTCACTAACATTCCTATTCCACTAGAGAATGATATCAATACCCGAGGCTTACCCAATACTACACTACAATGATTAGGTTCACTGCCTAAGGTGTTGAAAAATTTGCTCGATGAAAAGGAAGTTCCTTTGACCCCGAACGCGTTATACGCGCATCAAAACCATCCTTCTATGCTCAAAAAAGGTCGATATCTTCAATGAACAAGTCGCATGCTTCGCTATATCAAAAACAAACCTAATGGAAAACTCATGATACAATCCATTAAGAATGGACCCTTCAAGCCATGACAAATCCAAGACCCTGGAGATCCTAATACAACACCTCCTGTTCAACCACATTTTCATGATCAATCTGAATCGAATACAATGAAGATGATAAGAAGCAAATGACATGGAAATACACATCGTCCAAGCGGGATTACCACGATAGATCTTTGTTGCGATGAATAGTGTGAAATTTCTTACGATATGTGGGAGCAGCTAGAAGGCTATGTTGTGGAACATTAATTAGACAAAATGACATGGAGAACAAGTCGCTAACTTAATGGGAAAAGTTTAGATCCACCGGGAGAATCCATTGAATTCTACTATGGAAGGTTTTGTACTTTGATGAATGAGTTAATCGAAGCGAGTTGACACCCAAGACTATCATGAGTAACATCAAATTCATCAACAATCTTCAAGAAGAATGGGGATTCTATGTGACTATTGTCAACCAAACAAAGGACTTACATCAGGTGAATTTTGATCAACTCTAAGATTTTCTGAAACAAAACAAAGCAGAAGATAATGAAGTTAGGAAAGAAAGATTGGCAAAGAATCATGATCCCTTGGCATTAATTGTACAGAAACAAACTCCTTATTCAGTGAACACACAACAAAAAACTTCATCATCTTCCACTAACAACAACATGCAACAATATATTCCACAACCACAAACTGTTATCATCCCTCAAAAAAAATTCTACCCACAGAAGAACAAGTCATTCAACAACAACTATATCCACAATACTAGGAACCAGGGATCATTGATATTGAAGCTGAACAAATAGAGGCTTTGTCTAATGCATTTGCGTATTTGACTAAAGTATTGAAGGACACTATTTCACACCAACTAACAACAACTAAAGTTCTTCAAACACTGCATGTGCAAATTGCGGCGAGTTTGAATATGGTCAATGAGGACAAATGGTTGGAGTTATTGGGAATCAACAAGGATATACTCTTGGATTTCACATGGTAATCGAATATGCATAATAAATGTCAATATGCATGAAATCGGGTGGTACCGTATAGTGGTGTCGGATGGGTCGAATGTTGGTTATCGGTTGGGTCGAATGTTGGAAATAGAAAAGTGGGTAATCGGATGGGAATGTTGCAGCTCCAGTTGTTGGGAATTATGAAATGTAAATCAGGCTAATCAGGTTACGTGTTACAACTTTCATGGAGTGGGTCATATTGCAAGGAATTGCGCTACTAAGCCGAGAAAGAAGGATTCAACGTATCTTCAGAAAGCATTGTTGTTGGTACAAAAGGAAAAAGCATGGATTCAACAAGGATACATCATCAACGGACATCCCAAATTCAAATACACCAAGGATCACTTATGTCCATCTTGCGAACATGGAAAAATCAAAAAAGCATCAATAAACCTAAATTCGTACCTAGTTCGGAAGCAAAGTTGCATATGTTGAACATGGACTTATGTGGCCCAATGAGAGTTGAAAGCATAAATGGGAAGAAGTATATTCTTGTTATCGTAGATGACTATTCAAGATATACATGGATTAAGTTTTTGAGGTCAAAGGACGAAGAACCAGGCATCATCATCACCTTTTTTAAGCGTATTCAAGTACAACTACAAGCTCCAGTAAGGATAGTAAGAACAGACAATGGCACAAAATTTACAAATCAGGAGTTAAGAACTTATTTTGAAGATGTTGGAATCACACATTAGACATCAGTCGTTAGAACTCTACATCAGAATGTGGTAGTTGAAAAAAGAAATTGCACTCTTGTGGAAGCTGCTTGCATAGTGCTGATTTATTCTAGTGTGCCGTTATTTTTATAGGCTGATGTTGTAGCCACTACTTGTTTCACTTAGAACCGATCCCTAATCCATCCAAGATTCAATAAAACCCATATGAACTAGTGAACAATAGAAAACATGATATCTCGTACCTTGGCGTGTTTGGCGGTTTGTGCTATCGGCGAATGATAGAGAAAATCTAGAAAAACTGAAAGCTAAAGGTGATATTGGAATCTTCATTGGATACTCAGATTACTTGAGGGCATTCCGAGTGTATAACTGAAGAACTAAGAATATAATTGAGACGATGAATGTGAATTTTGATGAGATTTCACAAATGGTTTCTGAGAGACTCGTTTTGAAACCCACGCTTAACCCAATGGCTTTGAATCAAAACAGATTAGGACCCGCACCAAACCCGCAGACTTTTGGACATATTAGTTCAGGACTCGTACCTCACAGAGCTCCATCAACTTCTTTTGACAAACCTTCAGAACAAGAATGGGAGAGTTTCTTCGAGTTAATGTTCGATGAATAATATGGAGGACCTTCGACAAATGCATCAAACCATCATTACGCTGCACCCGCTCAAAACCAACAACCACCACCACCAACACAAGATGCACCTACCACAATCAAAGCTGACGCACCAACTCTATCAACCTCATCTATATCGACTCCAGCAACTCCAATTCTTAAAATCATTCTACCAACAGTTGATGAGAAAACCCAAAACACAACATTTCAAGAAGAACCAACTCAAAACAAAAATGATGCAATGTTAGAAGAAGAAGCATTCGAAAACCCGTTTGCTACGGAATCTGTTGAATCATCTTTAAGCTTACAAGAACCATCTAACTCGCATACGTCAAACCCATGGTATCCTTCTATACTCAAGTGGACAAAAGACCACCCAATTGAACAAATTATTGGTGAACCTTCAAGGCCAATTCAAACGAGACACCAACTCGCCACAGACTCCTAATTGTGCATTTAAATTTGCTCAATAAGCAATAAAGAACCAAAAAACATTCGGGAGGCAATGGCAGAAAATGCATGGATAGAAGCGATGCAGGAGGAACTTCTCTAATACCGTCTACATGACTCTTGGGATCTAGTTCGAAGACCAATTGACAAAAAAGTCATTGATCTTAAATGGTTATGAAAGAACAAAAAGGATGAAGAAATGAATGTAATTCACAACAAAGCTCGTCTCATGGCTAAAGGATACAGACTGGAAGAAGGAATAGATTTTGAAGAATCATTCGCGCCGGTAGCAAGACTTGAAGCAGTCAGGATCTTCTTAGCCTATGCAGCTTACAAAAACATCATAGTATATCAGATGGACATCAAGATTGCGTTCTTAAATGGAACTCTTAAAGAAGAAGTGTATGTGAGTCAGCCAAAATGCTTCATAGACATGGAACATTCAGACTACGTCTACAAGCTAAAAAAGGTAATCTATGGTTTAAAGCAAGCTTTGAGAGCGTGGTATGACGAACTGTCTTCTTTCTTAATCAAAAACAATTTCACCAAAGGAACTATTGATCCTACCTTGTTTACTCAAAAATACAACAATGACATTTTGATAGTTCAAATTTATGTTCCGACATCATTTTTGGATTAACTAATTCGAATCTTTCAAAACAATTTGAAAATATCATGAAAAGAAAATTTGAAATGTCCATGACGGGGGAACTAAACTTTTTTCTTGGTTTACAAATACATCAATCTCCTCGTGGTATTATCATTAATCAATCTAAATATACAATTGAGATTTTGAAAAAACATGGTATGGACAATTGTGATTCGGTTGGTACACCAATGGTAACATCACCAAAAATTAGAGCCGATATATTTTGGAAACCTATCGATCTGAAGAAATATTGGAGCATGATTGGTTCTCTCATGTACCTTATTGCTAGTCGACCCGATATTGATGCGCGGTACGGGGTCTAAAGACTTCCTTTTCAACGAGCAAGCTTTACAGCCCACTAGGCAGTGTACCTAATCGTTGCAGTGTAGTATGGGCAAGCCCAGGGGGTTGATCGTTCTCTAGGGGAATAGAGATCTAGTAGAGATGTATGATGAAAAGGTTAGGTGAGGAAGATTCTTTTTTATCTTTTTGTAATTTTTTGAATGCAAGTAAAATCTCGGGGTTTGAAGAGTGAGGGTTAGTAGTTCTACCAATTGAACTACTAAACAATATAAATTAAAAACTAATTAAACTACTTAAAGGTAAAAGCTATTGATTGATTGAATGTATTTCTTATGATAATTAAAAACGTGTTCACTTAGATTTTCTTACTCCCCAATTATCTTTTATTGGTCGGTTGAATTGTCATATCCTCATTCTAATTGGTGCGTTGTATCCCATGTTAGTCATAGGGGGTACCTAAATCCCTAATTCTATGAATCGTAACTCTCCTCTAGAACATCCAGGATTGCCAAGTACCGAAGTATCTCCCCCTTAATACTCTATTATCCTTACGCTACAACTCACGCAATAAACACAACGATGGCCTAAGTGCACTTTTAAGCTTTTTTCTATTTAGGACGTTCAAGCTCGCAACAATTAAAGAAGAAGCTAGTTTTTCTTATTATAACGTCTACCAATTAAACAAGAGACAACCTAACAATAATCAACAACTAGGTTTCATTGGATCTAAGCAAACACTTAATTAATTTATTTAAGTATGGTAGATAAGCAAGAACACAAACAAACAATTGAACATAGATGAAATATGGTGATATATTGGATAAAAAAACTTATCTTTAAGTGTACAGGAACGTTTGGAACCCTAAAATACTGCCCAAGTCGGACCTCAAACGAACTAGGGTTTGATCTCCAAAATAATGCACATAAAATACAGAAAACTCAAAGTTTATATATAGATTTACACTCGCGACGGTGTCGCCTTTTGATGGTGACGCCGTCTGATCGCCGTCATTAGGGTTTCGTTTTGGACAAGTCATCATTGGGATGGCGTTAGGTGAGAAGTAGTGACGCCGTCTGGCTTGCTTACGGACATCGTCTTGAAAGGATCTTGTTCGTCTCGTGATAAAAGTAAGGTTGACGCTCTTCAGGATTAAGGCGTGAAGCCGTCAGGTGTTATGACCAAAATATGATCTGAGCCATCGCTTGAGACTTTTTAGAAGACCTTGTGAGCGACGGCATCACCCTTGGAGTTGGGACGCCGTCAGGCTTGTAAAACATCCTTGTTTCTTGGCTTTGTCATTTTCTTCATGTTTTCGCTCCTTTTCGTCCAAAAATGCTTCATTCCAGCAATTTGCTTCTAAAAGACCTAAAATGTGAAAATGAACGATTTTAAACAGTAACGGATATAGAATGTAACGATTTAGGACTTAAATGACCCCTTAAAAATGTATGTTTTAAATCCTTATCAAATATCCCTATACTTGAAATTTGCTTGTCCTCAAGAAAATTTGCTTTTGGCTAATCAATTTTTGAGTTATGAGTCATTTAGCATTGGTTTAAAACAATCTACAACAAGTACAAGCACCACAATAGTCAAAACAAGCACGAAAATTATACACTAGCACCTCACAATTGGTGTTTGTATTCTCTCATCTCTCGGGTTTACATGAAATATAACATGTAAGGAAATGGAAGATAAACACTCACTACCTGTCATAGCACATAGATTATCATAGGCTTGAGAATATATCAAACCTCTACCACTTTGGCGTAAGCACATAGGAATAAGTATCTAAGAGGTCTTTACAAAGGGTTATAATGTTAGGCTTCGGGTAGGGACATAAAGGGTTTTGTTGGATATAGGGAATTTTTAGTGGTGGCAAGTCAAAAATCTAAGTTACAGGCATGTAAAACGCGGCGTTGCTAAGCCAAGACTCGACTCACTAAGACTAAATAACAACTTTGAAACAAAACATAAACATAAAACATAAAGATAGATGTAGGATGGTAGCCCGTATGTTTTTTTTCTCATTATTTTTTTGACTTAACTCTTTTTTCGATTTTTTTTTCATACATTTTTACTCTACCATTCTCTAAGATAACATCAAAATAAAGGGATTTAGAAGAGCATCCCTACACTTGAGCTTTTATTTCACTAACAATAATTGACCCGAATTGAAAAAATCAAAATACTTGGAGTACTTAATTACGTAGAAAAAGGGAATTTGAATTTAACGTTCCTTCCCATTACCCCATAAAATACTAATTTAACCCATGAGTCCCAATCGTTCCAAAACTATGTACAAAAGATATGACTCGAGTTAACAACCATGCAAGTAACTAGATAATTGAACTAAGGGTTTAAAAAGTGGTTACAATAATGCACTAAAGATGAGTGCATACAAGGTGGGCTAAGGCAATTTGGGTGTAACATTTGGGGGTGGATTATAAACAATGTTCTTCATTGATATTCGAAACCGGGACATCACGAGAACCGCGAAAAGATAGGCTCGAAGGGTTAACTAGGGTATCATGTACTAAAGATGAGTACATCGCAAGGGTGTGGGAAAATTACTCAATCGATGTGGTTGACGTAATTAAATTACAGGTTTAAAACAAGGGTTATCCTAATGCCTCTTATCATTTAGTTAATCCTAACTACATGAATGTAGTCTCACTAACGATCTCAGAATGCATCACAAAACAAGTTCTAAAATCTATTATACTACCGGTACACTCACTAAGCATTAAAGATGAATGCTTTTATTCCTAAAGATCTAGGGGAGAACCTCACATTTTTGGGGTGGATTTTGAGTGGTATACGGTTTTTGTGTTAGTCATATAACTCCTATCCATGAGACGCTTTATTAAAACTAAAGTTTTACTCGTAAGTGCCATAAAAAATTTTAAATTTGGTGCTAAAATTACCCTAACAAATATTTCTCATAGTTTATTACACAATTTAGCAAGGATAAGGCAAAAATCAAGTGAGTGAATAGTTTCTAAGTTCCCGTTTTATTCTTCCTCCCTACATTTAAACTGAAAATTGTCCCCAATTTTCCCCGAAAGTATCAAAGTCATGAGAGATAAAGGTAAAATAAAAGAGAGAAACTAATACTCCCCTAATTAGCTTGGTAGGATATTCGTAGAATTGCGGTTAAATCCTCCTCCAAGAAGAATGAGCAAGTAATAAGTGTTGCTTCCATCATGTACTTCATCTTCTTGTGTAATATAACCTGCACATTTATAAGAAGACAAAAACAAAACCTCGCATAAAATCGGTGATAAAAGCTATGTAAAAACAAAACTACACTAGAAAGAAAGTAAGATATTATGCTTGTGAAATGGATGTTTGCAGATTTCTAGAAAATTGAGAATCCTGTAAATTTCCAAAAATTACAAATTAGTCAGAAAACGAAAAATCTGGATTTTGTTTATACATTGCCTGACGCCGTCGGGTTTTAATCCCGATGCCATCAGGTTGTGTTGACGGAAAGAGTTCGATGCGTTTTCTGGAAAAATTACTTCTTTAAAGACCTGGAAAAATTCTTGCAAAATATCCATTGTGACTCGATACAAGCATTTGACTCTAAAAAACACACAAATATATAAAATTCCAATTATTGTTAATCTCATGTCCATATTAGTTCTAAAAACATATGTGATCTTTCCTACACTTATCTTTTTATAAAATAACTTTATATGCAATTAAGACAAAGTTAAAAATAAAATAAAGTATTTTCACAAAGTAATATAAACATGAGAATTAACCAATAATGAAAAAGATATATAGAACACACAAATAAAAATGAAAAACAAACAAGCAAAAAAATAAACATGGGTTGCCTCCCAAGAAGCATTTTTCTTTATTTATGAGTATTGTAGCTTGACTCGAAGTCTTACCACTATGTTTTCTCATTTTTCCTCATTATGGCATACCCTATCATGTTGACAAAGTCCTCATCGACTCTATACCTAGGCCCTAGGGTCAAGCAATCCTTATAGTAAAGGCTCCTTTTTTCTCACATAAAGTCCATGCCTTTTTCTATATCCTCCTCACTCTTTTCCTCAAAGGCTTTAAGGTTATCCCATTCAAGGTAAGATAGAGGGCCAAATTCAATTACTTTCCAAGGCATCCTATATGTAATTTCATATCTCCTTTCCAAAAATCTAACCGTTTCTTCAGATTTGTTATAGCTTAGCTTAGACTTTTCAGCAAACGATTTTCCTAACACAACATGGGACAAGCTATAATTGATGAAACATCCTACATCTTCTTGGATCATAAAATCTGTTAATTAGGTAAAATTACTAATAAATATGTGTACATCCTTGACCCTTCCAATAAAATTTCATACCCCACCAGGATACTTAGGGTCTCTCCTAGTCTTAAGTTGTGTGTTCATTATGTTGCTATAAACAACTGAGGACATCACGTTGATCAGAGAATCTACATCTGTGTAAGCATGCTCGACATATATATATCCAATCATACATTGGATCTTAATGTTCTAAGGACTACCTCTCCTAACTTTAGGATTGATTCTAACAAAGGGTGGCCGAGGGTTTTCAATTATGTAATTGTGGTATGCGATTTCTTCCTTAGTAGGATAAAGGTTAAAATATTCATCAGTTTCCCCATCCTCACTTTCTTCTATTATTTCAGTGACCTCAATATCACCTTCTCCTAATTCATCGTCCGAGTCATCGCTAACCATCGAATCGATATCCGATGCGTTAGCCACCTTTTCAAGTGCATTCTCAAGTGTATTCTCAAGTAACCTGTGTAATATTTTAAGCTCAAAGATTTCACTAGTGATTCGGTTGTGAAGTAGGTTAAAATAATGTTGGTCAAGTGGTTGGCTCGGAGTGGGTGGGATGTGTGGTGGTAAATTTGGTGGTAGTAGTGGATATTTTGGTGGATCGTTGTTGATGGGATTATCACCTTCCATGGCGAGAAGTGGCAAGATTACGAACAAAAACATGAATAAGGAGGATAGACTACAAGAAAGCTAATAAAAAAGAAAAAATATCACTTGATAGGAATCAAGCGAGTGGACCTAATCGAGATAGAAACCTAGCTAGCTATTCTATTCCTAGGCAGTGGCGCCAAAAACTTGATGCGTGGTTCGGGGTCGAAAGATTTCCTTTTCAACGAGCAAGTTTTACAACCCACTAGGCAGTGTATCTAATCGTTGCAGTGTTGTATGGGCAAGCCAGGGGGTTGATCATTCACTAGGGGAATAGAGATGCTAGTAGACATGTATGATGAACAGGTGAGGTGAGAAAGATTCTTTTTTTATCTTTTTGTAATTTTTTGAAAGTAAATAAAATCTCGGGGTTTGAAGAGTGGGGTTGGTAAATCAACCAATTGAACTACTAAACAATTTAAATTAAAAACTAATTAAACTACTTAAAGGTAAAAGCTATGGATTGATTGAGTGTGTTTCTTATGATTATTAAAAATGTGTTCACTTAGATTTTCTTACTCCCTAGTTATCTTTTATTGGTCGGTTAAATTGTCACATCCGCATTCTAACTGGTGCATTGTATTCCGTGTTAGTCATAGGGGGTTCCTATTTCCCTAATTCTATGAATCATAACTCTCCTCTAGAACATCCGGGATTGCCAAGTACCGAAGTATCTCCCTCGAATACTCTATTATCCTTAAGCTACAACCCACGCAATAAACACAACGATGGCCTAAGTGCACTCTTAAGCTTTTTGCTATTTAGGACGTTCAAGCTCGCAACAATTAAAGAAGAAGCTAGTTTTCGTTATTCTAGCGTCTTCCAATTAAAACAAGAGACAACCTAACAATAATCAAGAACTGGGTTTTATTGGATCTAAGAAAACACTTAATTAATTTAGTTAAGCATGGTAGATAAGCAAGAACACAAACAAAAAATTGAACATAGATGAAACATGGTGATAGATTGGATAAACAAACTTATCTTTAAATATACAAGAGGGTTTGGAACCCAAAAATACTGCCCAAGTTGGACCTCAAACGAACTAGGTTTGCTCTCCAAACTAATGCACACAAAATACAGAAAATTCATAGTCTATATATAGATTTACACTAGTGATGGTGTCGCCTCTTGATGGCGACGCCTTCCGATTGCTGTCATTAGGGTTTCATTTTGGACAAGTCATTATTAGGACGACGTCAGGTGAGAAGTAGTGACGCTGTCTGGCTTGCTTACGGACGTCGTCTTAAAAGGATCTTGGTTGTCTGGTGATAAAAGTAAGGGTGACGCCCTTCAGGATTAAGGCATGACGTCGTCAGGTATTGAGACCAAAATATGACATGAGCCATCACTTGAGACTTTTAGAAGACCATAGAGTGACGCCGCTTGTAAAACGACCTTGTTTCTTGACTTTGTCATTTTCTTCATGTTTTCGCTCTTTTTTGTCTAAAAATGTTTCATTCGAGCTATTTGCTTCTAAAAGACCTAAAATGTGAAAATGAACGATTTTAAGCCGTAACGTATATAGAATGTAATGATTTACGGCTTAAATGACCCCCTAAAAACATATGTTTTAAATCCTTGTCAAATATTCAATTTGTTGTTTGCTTATTAGCACGGTTTCAGGCAAAGCTTACCGAACTTTACCTCAAAGAAGTTAAAAGGATCTTCTGGTACGTGAAAAAATCCATTCACATGGGACTTTGGTATGAAGGAAGGAATTTGATCTAATAACCTTTTAGATGAAGAAGCGGTGATCAATGAAAATGTACATCCGGAGGAGCAAAAGGCGGTCTTCAAAGAAACAAGATTATACTGACTTTCAACCGTAGAAGCCAAGTATGTGTCTCTATCTGCGTGTTGTGACCACGTTCTATGGATGAGGACATAACTCACAGATTATTGCTTTACTTTCGATAAAATACCTATGTATTGTGACTTGAAAAGTGCCATAGCCATCTCGTGCAATCCGGTACATCACTCAAAGACCAAGCATATTAGAGTCCGCTACCACTTCATCAAAGAGACGTAGAAGAGGGCATTGTTGAATTATTTTTCGTGAAGACATATTACCAACTCGCCGATCTATTTATTAAAGCCCTTCCAAAAGAATGGTTTGACGATTTAGTTCGACGAATTAGAATGAGAAGCCTAACCCCTGAGGAGTAAGAACGTCTTCTCAAATCTTCTTAAAAATGATTTCAAAAAGCTTCGCTGTAAATATTTTTGAAAAACCAAATACAAAATTTGAAAAACTAACAAAAGCAAAATACAAAAATATAAAACTTTTAAAAAATTCAAAAACAATATAAAAACAAAAATCCAAAAATATTCTTCACACGACATGCCTCTCATGTAATCGATATTCTGTAAGTTTCTAGAAATGTCATTTAACAATGATACAGACATGTACATATGCTTGAGCGAGAGTTCGCTAAAATATTTTCAAAAACATGTCATTTCTCAAAAAAATTCTTCAAAGATGGCTTTCGTATACTTCAGTATGAAACTTGGACTTAAAATGATGACTTTTGATTATCTCAAATCAAAACTTGTGCTTGTCTAAATAAAATCTCTAGTGTACGTTTCAGTGCACTACACTTAAAACTGGTGAAAAATCATCATCATCTTGAGCACCTTTTCAAGATCTTTCAAAAAGATTTTTCAAAATCTTTCAAAATATTATGTTCTCAATTTAACTCCCTTCAAACCCTTAATCGATTATGTTTCCTTAAAAAGGGAGTATAGAACCAAAATGTTCCAATTACATGCAAAAATCAAATCTGTTTGTCTCTCCAAAAGCTTTGTAAAAACATGTTGTTTAATCCGTTGATATCAAAAACATCACGAATATGCTATTTTTGAGGGGGAGAAGACGTGATTAAAATGTGATAAAAAATGTTTAAATATCGTCGTTTGAATCTCAAAAGAGCTCGACTCATGTATAACCAATGAATTGACGAGAACAGATCGAGAAAACTCTAAAGGAGTATGTACCAATCTCGAGAAGCTCTTTATAGACATACACTTTGACGGTTCTAGCCTTCTTATTCGAGGAGAGTTAATAACTTCAAGTTAGTTACTAGGGCTAGTTATCACCTAAAAGCTGATAATGGATCCCTTTAACTAAGCAACGTAAACGTGTCTCGCAGGGAATTGTCTATCAAGAACCGATCAATTAAAAAACTTTTGGGAATTATATTTGAGTTGATTATGACAAAACATGAAACGTGAAGGACTTAAGAAGACAAAAAAAGACAAGAGACCTACTTGTTAAAGAAGTATTTATTTTCTAGTCCCTAGTAGTCATTTGTAACCCTAGACTCTTAAGTTTATAAAGAGAGGCAGGGAATTAGGTTTAAGTGTGTCAAGATGTGAACACCGTTAGTAAAGGTGTGTATGTGTGTGTAACCTAGGCGTAGTGTATAAACGCTTAGGGATAGATACTTAGTATTATAGTGTTTTGTATAGGAGATGATGGCGAGGAACCTTTAATAATAGCAATGATGTTTCTTATTCCGCTGTGCACTCAATTTATCATTGTTATTATTATTCCTTATAGCTCATAAACGATCCTTAAAAATTGGTATCAGAGCGGGGAGCTCTTGATATAGGGATCTACAAGGTTTTTCAAAGAAAAGATGCAAAATTCAAGTCATACAAATTTTCGTATCTTCTACTGAGGTTGTTTTCAAACAATGATAACTTTTAAATCAACAGTTGGATCGGGACAAAATTTTTGGTGGAGCTTCTCTATACATCTGGCTAACTTTTCACTGGAGGGATCTTCCATCTAAGGTTGGAGTCTTGAGTTATTCAGTGTTAAAAATGGCTGCAGAGAGAGGTACACAAAGTCAATTTTTTCTTGGATTTTTAGGGTTTCTTCAATATTTTTATTATGATTGGCTTTTGCTGCACTTTGATAACTCCACTTATTGTTATTGGATGCCTTATTATTGGATTTGTACTCAAGAAACTAAACCCTAGGTTATCAAGCTAATCGTTATTATGGTTTTTGGAACTTGGACTCGTATATTCACTATAAGAGTTGCTCTTGTATAAACCCTAATCTGATATGATTCGATGTGATTAGTAATTAGAAAAAGCACATGTAGAAAGGTGTTTACTGATTTGTAGTGTTGTAAACATGTTGTGGATCAGTAGACATGTGTTTTGGTTGACTGTGCATGATAGGGTTTCTTGCATATTGTGAATATACTTGGTATGCTGCTTGTGATCAAAACGTACTGCTCATTGAATTGCTGCGAAGGTATATATGTTGAGTATCATATGTTGGTGAATGGTACTACTAAGGACAGTGGGACGGTGGTATATATGTTAGCTTGATATATTTGACCTATTATCTAAAGATGTTTGACATTATTAATTTGCTTTGGTCACATGGGATGGTGGTAATTGTTTTTTTTTGGTCTCTCAAGTTACATCTCTTATTTCTATCGTGGCTCTCAATGATGATTGGTGGCTTTCAAGATCATGGCATGATAAGAATAAGACCAAATTTGATGTTATTGGTCGTGGATTTGTAGAGATATATTTCTGCTACTACGCTATTGGTTATGTTTTGTTAATATTGTTGGTCGAAAAGGAGTTAAGTACTTTTCTTGTGTTAATAATGTTCGTATATATATAAGTACTGATCTTGTGGTAATATTGTGTTAATTCTGTTCAATCCATATTATCTTGTTCAAGAAATCAGTTATCTTGGTAGTTGATAATTAGTAATGCTCAATTAAAGTTAAGTCTGCTCGTTTGTGTTAGTATTGCCAGTTATAAGAGAGTATGGGAAAGTGATATAAGGTGCATGGAAATTTGGAATCTGGTCAAGGGAAATGGTATAATTCATAATGTTTTGTATGGCAAACAAATTCGGTTTTAAAGTCCAATGGTTTGGTACATGAGAGTGATTTTGGTTTTTGGTCAGATATCAGGTGATACACAGGTTTTGGATCTCGAATAAAACTGGAATTCTTTCAGTTTATACTTATTGATTTTATGGCTTGTTTTGTAGATTATTTGAAGATGTGATTACGAATATAATTGAATATTGCTTATTTGTTGTTGTAGTTGAGTTTCAAAGGTGCGTGTTCTTATCATATCTTAAATGGCTTACAACATTTGGAGATAAATTGTTCGTACTTTATAGAGATGTGACAAAGACTTGATGAATCTAGCAAAGGTGTATGATCTACAAACTGATGGTTCTTAATGCTCACATTTGCTATCACTTTAAGGAGTTACGTTATTGTGCTCAGTGTCTCATGATATAGTTGAGGATTTGTCAATAGGTTGCGATCTACTTATACTTTTGGTCCAGTATGAGTGCGGAGTCACGTGGATAGTACAAGACATAAGACACAAGTTTGGGAAATTCTACTTCTTCATCAAATTCGTTATACTCAGTTTTCTTCATTAGTAATCATTATATAAAGCCTAAAGAGTTCGTGATTCAAGAGATGGTAAACATATTAGTTTCAGGGGAAGCTTATTGTTAAATGTTTAACCATCTACATGCATCATTCGAGGGGAAGATTTTTACTACTACTTGTTGGTATTTGTACTATTGGTTCAAATTTCTATTGCCTTAATTTCATTTTTAGTACGGAAAACTTCACGGAGGGTATCTTTAGGCATTAGATGGATGGATTAGTCGTATGATATTGGTTCGTGGTTTTGAAGATCAAAGTTGCTTCTACTTAGCTTCTCCTAGTGGATTATGACAAAAAGGGGAAGAAGGCATTACATAGAAGATTTGCAACTTGAAGATCCTTGATATTTCATGTTTAAATGGGAATTCGACATGTTTCATGGCATCTTAACTTCAGGGGAAGTTCATGATTATTTGGTTTAGTCATTATCAACTAGGGGAAGATTGTTGGGAATTATATTTGAGTTTATTATGACAAAACCGTGAAAGAATTAAGAAGATAAAGAAAGACAAGGGACCTATTTGTTAAGAAGTATTTATTATCTAGTCCCTAGTAGTCATTTGTAACCCTAGACTCTCTAGTTTATAAAGAGAGGCAAGGAATTAGGTTTTAGTGTGTCAAGATGTGAACACCATTAGTAAAGGGGTGTGTGTGTAACCTAGGCGTAGTGTATAAACGCCAAGGGATATATAGTTAGTATTATAGTGTTTAGTAGAGGACATGAAGGCGAGGAACCTTTAATAATAGCAATGATGTTTCTTATTCCACTATGCACTCAATTTTTCATTGTTATTGTTATTCCCTATAGCTCATAAATGATCCTTAACAAAAACTGCAAACTCTTCCCACAATGTACAAATTTAAGATAAAACAATATAAGCACATGTGAAAGGGGAGTATTTTTGAAAATGCAAAACTCTCAAGGCGTTAACAAAATATGTTTTATAATCATAAACGCTTTGAGAGATTTTCCAGAAAAATGTTTTATGGCAACACAGGATAGTCATGGAGTACAAGGTGACTAAGGATAGGAAATTCCTCCTATGATCCGCTAGAGCTGGAGGGATCTACCCAAGGACACCACCAATAGTTTAGAGCTAGAAAGTCCTTAGGTATGATTGAAAAAAGGAGTAATGTGAGAAAGAAGAAAGAAGGGGTTGAAGAATTAAAAAGAAAAGTAAAGAAAAGGGTGAAAAGAATAGCTCTCCAAAGTCAACTTAGGGCAGAAATTGGGTTCAATTCATATGCTACTGGTTGTCACAAAGATGATGCCGGTATTGAAGACAAGTCGTCATGGACCCAGTGACGCAATGCACCTAACCTTCTAGCCACTAAATTCCTTTTAAAAGGTTTTGTTTCATTCTCACCGGGAATCCTTCATAATCCATTGACCTCTCATTCCGAGAAGTGTTGATATTGAAACAGGAGACACCGCTCCAGTCTCTGACTACTAAAACCAAAACGCACAAATCGAGTATAGAGCCACGAGATTCATCAAAAGATCTCTTAGGAATACTGAACATCTCTACACTTGATATTCAAAAATAATAACATAAGTTGTAAAACTTTACGGGTTACGCTTAGTGTTCGCGGTGATTTCAAACAGTCTACAATCACGGAGTGATATTAAGTACGAGGATATGCCAGTGACCATCCGGTTTGTGATTCGTCAAAGAACGCGCTAGCGATCTGGGATGTACCTGTACACAATATCTAAACACTTACGTCGAGAACTTTATTGCTAACTGTTTTCATGCAAGTATTCATAAAGGCCCGGAGTTCCAGCAGAGACCACTACCACCATTATTATCATCAACATATATTTTTGCATGCTCATACCCACACCATAAAGACATTCTCATTAATGATCTACACAAAAGCAAAGTTCAAAAGATTCTACGCGAGTCCAAGAATCGCAGTTAAAAGACAAAGATCAATGTTAAAAGTTGAGAACTACACAAGTATAAAGATTCAAAGTTATCAAGAAGTATGAGTATGTCGAAAGGAAGAAAAGTCATCGAAACAAATATGTTGATTGAAGGCAAAAAGATCAAAGATGATGATTAAAGATCACAAAGCATGAAGGAACAAAGGATCAAGACTATTCTATGTCGACACACAAAGTTCAAGCTTGTAAGATATAGGATTTCATAAACACACTAAACCATAATCCAAGTTGGCGTATAAAAGTGTTAGAGAGAAAGTTCTAGAGAGAAATGGAAGAGTTGGGAACTATGTGAAACAAAGAAAAATAGTATTGAGCTCCACCCTCTACCTTGGGAGGTAGAGGGTATTTATAGTGTCTTACAAATAAGCGCCACCTACGGGTGTGGATCGGGCATACGGTGGGTAAAGACCGTCCGTCCTCCACGGTGTTACTTAACAAACTACTAACTAACATATCATAACTACGACTACGAGCTTTCTATTGAATGCTTATACTTGAGGTGACCGACTCTTTAACGTTGAATTTTCTAATTCTAACAATCTCCCCTAAGGAGGTCACCTCAATTACAATGAATACAAGCAGATATTACATTAGATTGTTCTAGGATTCTTGATTAAGTCCTTTGCTCGATGGCTCGTAGTCTTTGAATCTTCATTATTGCATGTTTGGGAATTCCAAGTGGAGGTCTTTAAGCGATCCACGTGAGAATGATTGTTGAGCACTGCTTTGAGATCATCGGTCATATTAAATCTCGACTCTTCCTTTGTGATGTTGGTATTATGTGATGTTGTGACTTTTGGACCGACATGCTCACATTACGGATCATGATTTCTTCTTATCGAGTAGCGGAAGCTTTCGTTGATTCATGATATTGGCGGTGGCGTAGCGAAGCATGGAGTGAAAATATCGAGTCATTGATGCACTAATCATGATTTCTTTTAGAGATGAATGTGTTGTGTGAGCATGCGGCTATGGATTGACCGCTTCATTACGATCATTTGCAAGCGTAGGGAGTACACATACAGCGATTAGCAATAAAGCGCGAAAGTGTCTTTGATCACTTCGATGAATTGAGTACACGACCCACGGTTCCCGTTGATCGATACAAATCTTGCTGTGATCGGTATAATTCGAAGAATTTCCTTGTGAGGGTTTTTTTGTTGCTCTATTGTTCTCAAACGGAACATCTCAAAGAAGACAACACGGAGTGAGTGAACCGGTGAACGAGATTCAGCGATTGATGAAAAGAGATTTGAAAAACAATCGTGTATTGCTCAATAGAAATTGTTTTTGCAATACAACGAAGGTTTTAATGAAAATCAATTATCAATCAAAACACCTTTTATTTTGAGAAATAAGTAGTACACGTCGGCGTGCTAAAGAAAAGAGTTTTTAAGCACAATGACCGGTTTTCAAAGGTATCCGTCAATCCATAACTGAACGAGATTGATTCAAAGATTGAATCGCCCCATTGTTTACATTCGGTTGTCACATGATTGATCTATTGAATAGATCTCACATGCCACCTACCGGGAGCTTGTTAGATGTTGGCTCGAAGGCTTTCCATCTTCATTGTGAATATTTTGCATATCACTCGGATGTTACGGCAATACCACAAGGATAATCGTGGGACTCAAGATATAATCTCTCTTTCCACATTGTGTGAAGCAGAGAGTCTTCATTGAAAGTGTCCTAATGAGATTTATTGATGATCTCGAGGCTCTAGACTCAATTTGTGCATATTTGGTTCTGTCTTGGGAGACTAGGAGAGGGTCTCCTTCTTCAATATCAACAATCTCTAAGAAAGTCGATAGATTATGTAGGTTCCCGTGAGAATGAAACAAGCCCTTTTAAGAGGAACTTGAGTGGTTTGGGAAGTTGTAGTGCGAGGCGTCCTTTGGGTCCATGACGTCTTGTCTTCAATACCGATGTTACCATCGGTAGCATATGAATTGTACCGGTTTACGCCCTATGGTTGAATAAATGGAGGCTATTTCTTTTCACCCTTTTCTCATTCAATTCTTTTCATTCTTCAACCCCTTGATTGCTTACGAGACTTCATAGCTAGAACCTTGTTGGGTTTATTCGATTACTAGCTACATCTCGATCCGCACTCTTCCCATATCTCATTTTCTCCTTTTATCATCATACCTAAGGACTTCTACACTAACTAGTGGATTGTCCCTGGGTAGATCCCTCCGGTTCTGGCGGATCATGGGACCATAACCTAACCTTATCATCCTTATATCACCATGCATAAAGTAGGATTGGTCGGTCTTTTGGTATAGTTCTTCCGCCTTGAAACCAATTGAAAACCATTTGAAAATCAATCAAGATACTTGTGATATAAAATCAAAGCATTTTGTATCTCAATTGTTTTGATAATTTTAGAAATGCTCCCCCTCAACATATGCATATAATTCAGAAATTGTTTTAGCATATGGAGGCAAGAGATCTTTGAAATCGTTAGATTAAGAATGAAAGGTCCAATCTTTTGATTAACATTTTCTAAAATGATCATCATCACTTCCTAATCAATTTACTTTAGATAAAACATTTTGAGGAAGGATGAGGTTTTCACAAGTTTGCTCCCCTCAATATGTGCCTCGAAACATGAAAGAGTTTGCACATATTAGAGGAACACATAGAGACAATTCGATCACGTTTCAATAATTTGAGGTTTAAAATAGATGCTCCCCTCAACATGTGCATGGAAAATTTGAAATCGTTTGTCACATGTGGGAGGAGAGCTTGTACACCTTATAAAACCATTTATCGAATTATCGGTTTAAATCTAATTTAAATCACAAATTCTCCCCGATCACAATTTTCAAATCATTTGAGATTTGTGATCTCTTGAAGATTTAAATTGATTTTGAAAGATTTTAAGGAGAATTGTGACTTGATTATGAAAGCGTTTTAAGCGATAAGGATCGAATTTTGAGACTTTAGACTCCAAAGATTAAACATGCTTGAATATCTTTTGAAAACTTAATAATAACCACGATGCGGTACCATTGTTTGAAAAATACACTTTTTAATTTAATTGAAAATCATTCTCCCCTCAATCAATGACATAAGTTGTTGATTGAGAGATAGATATTATGACAAGCTGTTAAGTTCGGATGATTTTCAAAAATAGAGTCCAAGTAATTTTTCAAAGCAATTAGTTTTCATTAGATAGTAAGAAATTGTATTTATAGAATCAGAGCATGAGATTTGAAAAACCAGATAAAGCATGGCTTTGTTCTTTCTTTGAAAAGCAGTTCTTGCTGAAATAACAATAAACCACTATTTTTCTCCGCCTTTTTTTTTTAAAAAAAAAACAAAACTATATGCATTCGAAGAACATCTAAAACCCGTGACATTCTTTGAATGTCACACAAAATCCGTAGATGATATCGAATAAGGAAAAACATGACATAATAACAATATTTTGGAATTTTCAAGATTTTCTAATTTTTATGGATTTTGAAAATTTTATATTTTATATTTTCTTTTGAGGGTTTTCAAGTTTTGTATTTTGCTTTTGAATAAATATATACAAGAGATAGATGAATAAAGACCTTTACTCCTCGTCTTCCTCTTGAAGGCGCTTGAGTGTTTCGGTTGTAGACTCTTTAGACCAAGGCGTGGAAGGATAAACTCAAAGCGTTCTCTAGGAAGAGCTTTAGTGAAGATGTACGCTAGCGGTATTCGGTCCTCACAAAATAGAGTTCCACCACACCTTTTTCCACTTGTTCCACGATGAAAATGATGTCGATATGCGATGAAATGATATGCTCTTTGCTCTTGAGTGTTGAGCGTTGTTGCATGAGAGAGCAATAGCACTTTATTATCACGATCTGAGAGGATTTTGTTGAATTCAAAGCCATAGTCGGATAATTGGGATCTCATCCATAGGATTTGAGCACAACAAGATGACATGGCTATGTATTCAACCTCTGTAGAGAAATAGAAGTACTCATTTGCTTCTTTGAAGACCACTCACAAGCTTATCACCCAAAAGCGAGCACCTCGCGTGCTTGACGTGTATCTTGACAACTGCATGATCGGCATCTGCATAGGCGTTAGTGACATACCGGTGTCCTTGGTACCATAGTCCCATATTGATGGTTCCTTGGAGATACCGAAGACCCGTTTAACCGCTTCAAGGTGCTTTTAGTAGGCTTAGGCGATATCTAGCACACATGCACACTGTGACAGGATGTCGGTCTACTAGGCGTGAGGTACATCGAGGATCCAATCATACTACGATATTTCGTTTGATCTATCATGATCACTGAGTGGTCCTCATCCGACTTGGTTCGTTCAATCATGGGAGTGTCAGCGGGGTCACTAGAATCAAATCCAAATTTCTTTAACATCTCATTTGCATATTTAGATTGATTTATAAAAATGCCTCCGGGACTTTGTGAAATTTGTAATCCCAAGAAAAATGACATTTGTCCCATCATTGACATTTGAAATTTGGAACCCATTTCATTTGAAAAACGATCACATTCATTGGGGTCGATCGAGGCAAATATGATATCATCAACATAAATTTGAGCGTGAATTAAATGTTTGCACGACTTTACGGTGAACAACGTTGGATCAACTGCTCCTTTCTTTGAATCCGGTAGATAGAAGAAACTTTGATAGCGTATCATACCATGCCCTCGGAGCTTGCTTTAAACCATAAAGAGCCTTCTTCAAGCGATAAACATGAGTAGGATGCTCGGATTCACAAAGCCGGGTTGGGTGGCGTGAGCGACCTCTTTAAGATCTCCGTTAAGAAATGCGGTTTTAACGTCCATCGATAAACAACCATGTTCTTGCTAGCGGCATTAGCCAAGAAGATTACGATCGCCTCGATACGAGCAAGCTGGAGCAAAAGATTCCTCAAAGTCTATCCCTTCTTCTTGGCGATAACCTTTAGCCACTAACCTAGCCTTATTTTTCAAAACATCACCATGCTCATCAAGCTTCACTTTGAAGATCCACTTAAGAGCAATGATCATAGCACAATCTGGGTGGTACTAATTCCCATACATCTAATCGATCAAACTCATGAATTTCATCTTGCATGGCATTGAACCATTGTCTTCATTCATAGCGGTTTAACATCTTTAGGTTCGATCTTTGAGAGTACGGAGTTAAAGAAGCACCATAAGGCATCGATAGCAAGTTGTTTACAGTGGATCGGACGAGAAGGGTTTCCAATGATGTTATCAATGGGTGATCATGTGTCCATTTTCTAAGATGTTCATGTGGTTGTGGTTGTGGAACCAAAGTAGCAGTCGATGTCTCGATGAAGATGGTTCGAGATGATGATTCGAGGAGCAAATATATTTTCAAATGGAGCATCTTGGGAGTAGCAAAGGGATTAACTTCATCACGTGAATCGAAGCATTTCCATGATGTACATTGGATGATTGAAGATTTGTTGATGAAGCAGTTGATCGTGGCGCTTCTTGGCTTAATGACATAAGCGAAGGATTGACTTCATTGGCGAGAGATAGAAGCGACCTCTGTTGAAGGAGTTGACAATTCAATAGCACTTGGCTCACGGTCTTCATCAAACATAGGATCAAACAATTTCTTCAAATCATCTTGGATGGAGGTACATATGGAGTTCTTTGGAGAAGAGTTTGGTACAAGAGATGAACCAATGGGATTGTTTTGAAGTGCGGGTCTGAATTGGATTGTCCGAGAGCCATTTGACGGTCGACTCATCAAGCGTAACGTGAATAGTTTCCATGATATTTTGGGTCCTCTTGTTGTAGATTCGGTATCCTTTTACATTTGGTGCATATCCTACAAAAACTCCAATGTCGCCTTAGCTCTTGGTTTACCTAAATCTTGACCATCATTCGTAGGATAGCACAAAGCACCAAATACGAAGGAATGAGAGATTAGGTTTTTGTTGTGAACAAGTTCATATGGAGTTTTCCATGAGCAGTGTGAATCGAGGATCGATTTTGTGTGTAGCATGCGGTGGCAATGGCTTCACCCCGGAGAAACATTGGAACCTTTGAGTAAATCGACATTGTTCTTGTGGCTTCCACAAGAGTTCGATTCGTCTTTCAACTACACCGTTACATTGAGGAGATCGTGGAACACTTCTTTGATGGTGATTCCACACTTTCATAAAATTCACTAAGTTGTTTGTTAACAAACTCGGTTCCATTATACATTCGGATGATTACGGCGGTTTTGTTAAGACGAACTGCATTTGTTTGATGAGTTTGATGATGATATCGGAGTTTCATCCTTTGTCCTTAAGAACTTGACCCGGTGAATCTAGGTAATCATCAACCACAACTAACACATATTTCTTCCCAAAGATATTACGCACTCTCATGGGTCCACATAAGTCCATGTGAATTGTATGAAGAACACATGTGAGTTTGTAGGTTTGGGTTTATGGGCATACTTCTTGCTTTTTCCCAATTGGCATCTTGAACAAAGATGATCCTTTTCATACTTAAGTCTAGGTAAACCTACAACCAAGTCCTTTACGGAGAGATCATTGATGGTGCGAAGTTCAAGTGATTGAGGCAGCGATGCCATAACCATGACTTTGTTTTGAAGCCTTTGACAACAAGCAAATTGGAGAAGACTTCATCATATCATCGATAGAGATGGTGTATAGATTTGAACCACGTGTTCCTCTTAAAGTTCCTTACCATCAAGTTCTCTAACGAAGCGGTATGTTTTTCGAAGGCTACTTCTAGATCGAATCGCGAAATTGACCAACAGAGAACAAGTTATGACCAAGACCTTCCACATAATACACTCGGAGATAACACTTTCACCAACAACATAATCTCCATAGCCCATAATTGCACGAAATGATCGTTTCGAATCTAACGATCCCGATGAATTTGCTCACGAAGTTCATGAGCGCGACGGTTTCGGTCATATGCTTGGAGCGACTGAGTCCGGTACCACGAGCGATTTGAGCGATCTGCGGTTGAACACAGACAAGAATGGATAAGCTGGATAATTGGGATCCCCATGCAAGAATGGGTTCCATTTGGTTAATGTGATGATTGGAACACCCGCATCGAAATAGAAACATTCATATCGAAATAGAAGCAATGGAATCATTATGAATAGATGCGATACTAGTGTCCGTATTTGCCCTATTCAAAGTATGTTCACTTCTTAAGGGAATATTTCTACCGGTAGGCATCCATTTTTAGAGGGCATTGTCGATTAACCTTATGGCCAACGGTATCCATTGATAACCTATCTTACTAAATGTTCTTCTGTGGGCTTCCTTTGTTTTCTAACTTTCTTTCGCCTTTGCCTTTTGCCTTCTTAGCATGATATTTTGCATTAACACTATTATTTGGGGATATGATGACATTAGACAAAGCATTCACACCACATTCATGATTAGTAATGAAATTCAAGCGAGACATCATTACAAGGTTTGCAAATAGTATCGAATTGAATTAATTACGATGCGCCTATGGCTAATACTAGAATCAACACGATTCGTTTTATTCGACTCAAACTTAAAGTTCCTAGGTTGATCTTCTACTTTCTTCCAATGCACATTCTTAGCTTGCGAGGTCCTATCATTCCTTGTATTGTCTTGAGACTTTGACCTTTCGCTTTAATGTCCTTGTTTACTCTGTAGAGGAATGGGAACATTAGTTGGTTTTGCTAATTTATGCATTTCTGTTTAGATGTCTTTGGGATCGAACTATTTGAAGGCACATTAAAGTTCACTCTCTTAATGATAGAAGTCTTTGGGATTTGAACTCCTAGAGGCACACTCGAGTTCACATTCTTAGCACTAATGATTTGGAATCGAACTACTTGAAGGCACACTAAGGTTCACGTTCATAACATTTGGCATTGAATGACTTGCATGCTTGGCACTAGGCATTGAACAAGGTATCAAGGAATTGACTTGCTCACCTAAGGTTTTAGGGCATATTGTAATTAAGCATTCTAGAAGTTCTTGAGATCGTTTGGCATATAAGCATGCATGACCAATTGCATTATCAAGTGGTTTCTCTAACTTATCCTCTTCTACAATCTCACGGAGACATTCTAGGTTGTCCTTAAGATATGAGAAATATGTTTGAATTGCCAGTTTGTTATTCCTAAGATGAGGAGGAACATATTTCACAGACAAAGCATATTTATTACAGACATGCCCCTTTGAAGCACCATTCTCCCCATTGGTCATTGGCATTTTCCTTTTACGACTCTTAAGATTCTCAATTTCCTTTTACAACGAGGTTATTTTTCGTTATTTTTATTCTGAGTGACTTTAATTGACTCAAATAACTCATTGAAATGACGTTTAACCTTTTCATTTTCTTCTAGAAAACTTTCATTTTCCTTTTGTAAGGCATTAACCAAGTTTTGAAGATGAAAATTTTGAGAATTCGAGAATCTAAAGGAGGAGGCATTTGGGAGCCAGTCATATTGTTCTTTTCACCCTTTAATTGAGAGATTTGGGCTTTCAACTTTACGATCGTGTTACGGTGAGCTTGAATCATTCGTCACGTTTGTTTAGTTCAAAAGCGCATCAAACTACGGAACATCCGAGGATATCTTGATGTTTGAGGTTTTAACATTTTCTTTAAGATGTTGATATTTTAGTTGCAAGTCAAAATGTTCAACTTCTAGCTTAGAAAAATGTTTTACCAAATTATCGTGATCATCTGTTCAATTTTATCACTTAGTTTAGAGTTTTTGATTTCAAGTTCAATGACACGATCATGGGAGACTTTCAAGCATAGCAGATAATTCATGAAATTGAGAAGCGATAATAGAGCAATTAGTAGCGATATAAAACACATCTTGAGAGATACATTCGAGATCGATTCTCATTTAAGGTATGCAAGTTCTTCCTCTCAATTTCATTATATTTTAATGCCGCTCATAGTCACTAACTTCAATTATCATTGCATCAAATTCTTTTCCATCCCTTTAATATCTGTATCCATCCCTTTTAAGACTCTCAAAGTGATCTTTTAATTGTTTAAAGAAAGGCATGACTTGATTAAATAACATTCTTTTGTTTGTTCAAAACCCTTTCCCTTGATTATCGATGGGTGTGATTCTTTTCTTACAAGTTTTCTCAAAATCAACAAATAATTGAAAAATCACATATTGGTGATTAAGGTCTTGCTCTTAGTGGCAATAGTTCTAGGAACTAAATGCATTGGTGTATTGGGAGGATACACGATCATTGCTGAGCATTCTCTAAGGGAGGTTTGTTTCAACAATATTTTCGACTTTTGCTTATCTAAGTCCTTTTTCCAAAACACTTGTTCGGTGTTAACAAAGTTTGAGGCTTAAACTTGTTTAAGGAAATCCAATTTTCCTTTTTGTAATCATGGGGTTTGATCATTATGTTATTCTTTTTACATTCGGGATCATCTAGCTTCTTATTCATTTTCTCCTAGATGCATCATCTAATTTTCTATCTTCCTCGGTGCACTCAACGCAACTAGGTTTCTGTCTAGGCTTAAGGTTTCATTACCATCATAAATTACATTTTGAGCACTGCTTTAGCTATCTTTCCGTACTCGGGGTTGGGTTTATCTATGATGGGAACACTATGCTTATCGCTTAAAACTCTATGCTTAGTGACCATGTGAGCGGTTTGAATGGTATTTCCTTATGCGTACAACTTATTTTCAAGCTTGTTTTCAAGGTTTTAGATTAGAAAAATCATTCAAAAGTTTTGATTCCTTAGCACGAATTCTTGCTTAAGCATTTTAACATTTTCTTGAAGTTCTTGTTTTGCTTAGCGGTTTAGAAAGCTTTTCTTGTAAGGAGGTTAACTCTTGTTTTAATACTTCTTCTCTAAACTTACTTTGTCTAATAGTTATGCGCATTTGGTCATCCATCTCCGCTCACGAGTGGTTAACTCAAACTTAGCTCGTTGTTCATAAATAGCAACACGTTCTTTATAAGCATTAAGTTCGGAGATAACGAGAATCATCGGGGCACATGCGGTGTATTCATCAAAAACATAGTCATTGTTGATGCGGAAGATGCATCACTTGGTACAACTTCACTTTCACTTTGTTTCACATATTGATCATATGGGACAACATTGATATTACCCATATTTTCAATATTTGATTCAATAGTTTCGATTGTTTGTACTTTGTCATGCATCTTTTGCACATCGACATCATCGTATAGTTTTAATACCTCGAGATGAGTTTGTCTTTGGATGGGCCACTTGTGGTGAAGATGAGACCTTAGGAGAAACCATTGGAGAAATGCTAGCCATAAAAATTGTGTGTGCGATGGGTCCATCATCCACATCAGTCGTATGCATCACAATCGGCGACTTGAAAGGCATTCGATGATTGTGACCTATCTCTGAATTGGTTGCTCATCCACATCGCATCATAGGTCTTGGCATTGCCCTCGACAAGAAACAACAACTCCTCTTCATCAAAGCGGCACCATTATCACGAGCTTGTACAAGCGACATCTTATCTCGAAGTATTACGCATTACGTGGACGTTTTGGAGATGTGCGGTTCCTAGCAATGTGTCCTTCACCACCACGGTTGTAGCATTTGATTGGTTTAGCTTGTCCTTGATTTCCATTCCTTCCCGATTCGATTTGCTACATATCCTCTACCGACTCCACCTCTTCCTTGTTCGTCTTGCCTTTCTTGAGTGGTTGCACCATAACCTTCCATCTCGGCGGTGGCTTGATTGTGTGGATTGGATGCGATTACGAGATTGTTGTTGGTGTGTGGAAGAGAGTTCATGTTTTGACTAATCGGAGAGCGGTTGATTAATGAAGTTTCCACGTGTGCATCGGCATCGACTTGTTTGAACATAGGATCGGGAATGAGTTTGTGATTACCATTACCCATAGGTATGACTTGAGATGCCTTGGTGGTAATACCAACATTGGTGTGAAAATTGTAGAATCATTAGGTGAGCTTGATTCTCCACGATTGGTTTTGAGCGCTCGAGAATCCTTTTCTCAAACATAGCATGCCTCTCATTACGAAGAAGGAAAGCATAGAGTTGCTCATAGTTAGTATTCTTCAATCCTTTGGTTAGCTTCACGGAGGTGACAAACTTGTGCCATTCGGGATTCATGTTGTTCACAAACTTTGAGTTCGGTGAATGTTTGGCATGGTCATTTGATGTTCCTCATATCGTTCACAAGCTTATGGAATCTCACATAGTACTCATAGACACTCTCATCGGTCTCATCTTGAAGTGCTCAAAGTCATCATATAGTTGTGATTCTCTGTCTTCAGCAGTTAATTGAACACGAGAGAAGCATCTTGACATTATCCCCTTGCCTTGGCCGGTGTTGTGATTGATCGACTTGTAGATATCCTTTGGAAGACCTTGAAGTATGATGTTAGAAGCCACGATATCGACATCGAATCTCTTTTCTCCTTATCATCGAGCTCATCATATGTCTTTGGTGCATCTATTCCATATATCATTGTTCCATCTGCAATTTGTATCAATTAAGTCTCTAGTAGTCTCAACCCGATAAGGTCCTTCATCGATTGACTTGAGAATGTTGACCCATTTTCCTTTCCAAGGCGATGCAGTCGATTCTTTGAGCCCATGAATCATAATCGGTTACATCAAGCATAGGTGGACGAGTATCGACCTGCTTGCTTGAGCGTCCTCGACTACGGAAGAAACAATAGTAGGAGCGATGTTTGCCATGATTACAAGTTCTACGGGTTTTACAATTCTTTGATTAAACCGGAAATTGATTCTTTCACGGATTTTACTAAACCAAAGAACAACCGTAAGAATGTATCACGAAGAAGTGACAAGTAGCAAAACACACAACTCGCAGTTATCAACTCGCTAAACAACCAACTCGCTCAAGGAGACAACTCGCAAGGAATCAACTCGCTAAATAGCTAAGTCGCATTAGCATCAACTCATAACAACTTGTCAACACGCTTAATGGAACAAGTCGCTAAATAGCTAACTCGCTTTAGTATCAACTCATAAGACACACAACTCGCTTAGAACCCAAGTCGCATGAAAATCAACTCGCTAAATAGCCAAGTCGCATATACTAACTCGCATACGAAACAAAGCAACTCGCTTTGAAGAAAAACAAGTCGAGACTCAACTCGCCGTCCTATCTTCACAAATAACCACTTTATCAATCAAAAACAACCAAACCACAATGATTTAAGCCTTCCAATTCAAAACATAAACACATATGATGATCCTAAACACAAAAGTACAAGCAAAATTCAAACTTTAACACTAGAATTTGTCCAAGTGAATCCAACTCTTCTAAACACTTAATACCCCAAAACCTTATGAAATCCACCAAAACAAAGAGCATGAAAGATGGTGATCAAACCATGGCTCTTGATACCAATTGTAAGATATAGGATTTCATAAACACACTAAACCATAATCCAAGTTGGCGTATAAAAGTGTTAGAGAGAAAGTTCTAGAGAGAAATGGAAGAGAGTTGGGAACTATGTGAAACAAAGAAAAATAGTATTGAGCTCAACCCTCTACCTTGGGAGGTAGAGGGTATTTATAGTGTCTTACAAATAAGCGCCACCTACGGTGTGGATCGGGCATACGGTGGGTAAAGACCCGTCCGTCCTCCACGGTGTTACTTAACAAACTACTAACTAACATATCATAACTACGACTACGAGCTTTCTATTGAATGCTTATACTTGAGGTGACCGACTCTTTAACTTGTTGAATTTTCTAATTCCTAACAAAACTAAAAATCACAACTATAACCAAAATAACATTTCCTAAAACACCAAACATCATACGAGTCGACTAGTTCTAGCATTGCATCGTTAATCCTAAATTTTACATAGCTTGCACCTATATTTAATTAAGGAAGAATCATGCAATGATAAGAGTAGTAGCATTGGATCATGTTTAGTCGAGTCTTAAGAGTCTGGTCACCTAAAATTGCATTGGTCGAGTGGGTATGCATAGTATGTTCGTATATTTGCATTTATGTTACTGTACCTTATATATGCCTTTAAGTATATGATTTATATTTGCTACCTTATGACTCGTTAGACTAAGCACGTCATTGTTCCTGTCATATTACGATCTCTATGTCACGACTATCATTGTACTGTACATCATTCATCCTTGATCGGGTATCGCTTACTTAACTAAAATTTTTGGTCTATTGTAGAACCATGGCTGCACGGAACATACATTCATGAGGCATCAACAATGGAGGCCCAGACAACAGTGTCGCTGGATTGGCAGACCTCCTTACCCAAATTGTTGCACACATTGATGCCGGATGACCCAATAATGATGCTGGTGCCTTGACCAACAGCCAGGGATGCAGCTACAAGACTTTCATGACATGCAAGCCAATGGAATTTCATGGCACAGAGGGTGCCATTGGCCTACTATCATGGTTTGAGAATGTTGAGTCAAACGCATAATCACTAAATGTGCGAAGGGATAAGGTTGAGTTCTTTGCGAGTCGCTCCAAGGTCGAGCATTGAACTTGTAGAACAACCGACTACGGATAAGAGGAAAAGAAGGCGCAAATGGATTATCTTAGGAAGCATTCAAGAAATTACTAAGCGATGAGTAGTGCGGAAAAGGCGAAGTGCAAATAGATTATCTTAGAAGTCGAAAAGTGTATGGCCCATTTCCACAAGTGAATAGGATGGGTCCTTACATCTCTCCATTTTGGAAAAGTTGATTGGCCGATATATTTGGGTATTAATCCACAAAATCGGGAGGATGTCACCTCATCAAACCCAACCACTCGTAAACCGATGTGGGCATGGCGTGCCGCTTGACAAATGATGTGATCGGTATGGTTAACTAACTAAAGGAAACGGCGATTGGACGAAAGAGGCGAGGATGATCGTGAAAGAAGGCTGTTTGATAAGGTTTAAAGGTACCTTTTAAGGGGTCATTTAAGCCCTTATTCGATCATGTATCCGTTATTGCTTAATATCGTTCCTTTTCACTTTTAGGTCTCTTGAAGGCAAAATCTTTGGAATGATGCTTATTTGGACGAAAAACGGCGAATATCTGAAGAAAATGGCCAAAGTCGAATCGAGACACTCAAAGCTGCTTTGAAACATAAAGCGCGGCGTCGCTGCATATCTGCGGCGCCGTCGGGAAGGAACCTGCTGACGGGTCGAGGCGAAGTGCATGTTTTCAAGGACGGCGTCGGGTTCTAAAGGTAGGCCGTCGTTACTCGGGCGGCCTAGATGCGACAAGGCGGCGTCGGTGAAGGACGGCGTCACGGTCATAAGGTGGCGCCGTCGTAAGGTTTACGTGGCCAAGGCGAAACCCTAATGGCGGCGACACGGCGGCGTCACGAAACATAAGGTGGCCGTCGCGGATGTAATCTTATATATAGAATCCGAATTTTCGGTTTTGAGGTAGTCTTTTGGGTAAAACCTAAAACCGAACCAAGGCTTTCTTGTGCGAGTATTTTAGGGTTCTAAACCCTATTATACATCAAGATAAGTATTTACTTCATTAATTCAATTATGTCTTTGATTATTTGTGTGTATGCTTGCATGTTCTCCATGTCCGGCTAATTTATTTGTGTGTTTGCTTAGGAATATGAAACTTAATTATTGAATATTGATTGGTTGATACTTATCTTAGTTGACTAATGATCTAGAGTGCGCTAGATTATTAGTTGTGTATAATGCTTGAAATTTCTTTGTGAACTTTAGAATATAATTATCTAGGTAATTGTAGGATAAAGTATTCAAGGACAACCGTAAGTGGCGTCTATAAATCACTAGAGGATTTGTAAACAAGACCCTTTGGTAATTTCAAAGAGTTGGGAAATAAGCCGCCCTATAGCCTTAGAATCTGCGCTTGACTAGGAATAAGGGCGTGACAAATCAACCATCAATAGGAGATAATTAAGGAGTAGTAAAACCTAAGTAAACACATCTTTAAACTATCATACAGTACACATCAATTAGACATAGACTATCACAACCTTAGTTTAGATAATTAGATAATAGTAGAGTAATCGGTAGCAATACCAACCCCCAAATCCAATACCCAAGATTAGTACCTTTTCCATTTCTACAAAATATAAAAATACAAAAATAATCTTCCTCAACCTCAACCTTAGCGTAGTAACTTCTCACTAGCATTCCTATTCCCCTGAGAGCGATATCAATACCGGTGGCACCTAATTACTACACTACAGCGATTAGGTTCACTTTGCCTGGGGTGTTATAAAACTTTGCTCGAAGAAAGGAAGTTTCCTTGACCCCGAGCGGCGTGTGGCGTTATCAAGTTTTGGCGCATTGCTGGGAATAGAATAGCTAGTTAGTAGTCCACCTCGTTTAGGTTTCTTTGTGATTCCTATCAAGTAAATTTTTCTCATTTTTTTAGCTTTCTCTTGGTCTATCCCCCTTCTTACGTGACCTTTGTTCGTAACACCCATCACTTTTCACCATGGAAGGTGACAACCAACCACCACTCATCAACCCACCGCAAGCGACCCGCCAAGAGCCCGTACTCTTGGTGAGTACTCGAGACAAACCACCTGGGTTATAGGAACACCATTGAGCTTCCCGACCAAGCCCAAACTACGGCCTGCGATCAGGCACCATCCGGTTGGTGCAAAGCGGATGTGCATTCCGTGGACTTAGTTAGAAGATCCAAATCGACATCGAGGATTTCCTCAAAATTGTCGATTCCATCGACCTTGATGCTACTACTCGGGAGACCGCGCTTGCGTCTCTTCCAATTCTCTCGGGACCAAGCTAGTAATTGGCTTGGCGACTTCCATGGCTCCATCTCAAGTTGGGATGATCTTACTTCTCGCTTCCTTGCTCGATTTTCCCACGGGAGAACCACTAAGCTTAGGAATGACATCTTGATGTTCCAACAACGTCAAGGTGAATCTCTGAAGCATGGACCCGATTCAAGGACTTACTTCATAAAGTCCTCATCACGGCATTGATCTTTGGCTCCAAGTCCAAATCTTTTATGATCATGTCGGTCTTTCTCTCCGACAAACCATTGATTCTTGGCGGTGGGAGACTAAGTAATCTTAATCTTTGAGGGCATCTTTGGGAAGTCATCGAGGACTTAGCTCAATCTGAAGAGGAAGGTTGGGAAATTCAGGTTGTCCAAGATAACGGGTTAAGTTCGAGCACAAGCAATTATAGTATGGAGACCCAAATGAAAGCGTTAATGGATGTAACCACTTGTCGACAAACATGTGAATACGGTCAAGGAATTCTTCTTTGCCAAGGAAGTCGGCGAGGATGAATTCGAGGACATAATGTTGACATTTGTCCACAAGCAAGAAGAAATTAAAGCGCCTCGAGGATCAAATCTTGGAAAACTCATGACACTTTCTTGGGACTAGCTAACAATTTCATACTGAGCATTCGTGGTGAAATTGCAAAAAACAATATACCTAAAAAGCTAGAAAAGGTATATGCAATACTAGAACGCACCAGGGTGACTCCCGAACCCTCTCCTTTAGCAAATCTCGTCAAGAAGTCGTATTCTTGCTTGAACCCCCGTTTTAACGTTCCCCGCTTGATCCCTAGAAATACATTCATTGGAATGGTGCACGTATCCTTACCGACTTTCCCAATGTAAAGAAAAGTTCTTCGGTTTAAACCGGAAAAAACCTCACCTCAAAACTTGGAATGTGTAAAATTACAATTGAACAACAAATTGACATGTGCATTACTTACCATTATATGGATTATTGGTGGATTAGCCAAATAAATTTCAAGAGGAAAACTAAATTCTTTTTCAAAGATAGTAATCAAATTTTTGATCGAGCGGATCGACAAAGCTATTTTCTTTTGGCAAAAATTTAGGCGTGGCGTCACATTACAAAGTGTAATGCGCCGTCGCTACCCGGATCGACGAATAAATACATCACCCATCTCTTTCATTCTTTACCCTACAAAATTTTTATCGCCCCACCCAACACTCGCGTTTTTCCACCTCTAATTCATCATTTGCCAAAACAATTTCCACAAGGTAAGTAATGCACATTGATCTTTGTACATTTAATTGTCCTAATTCATGCTCAATTTCGTTTTCCTCTTTTCAAACCAACAACCCTGACTAATTTGATCTATGCTATATACGCCTATGAATCCTATTAATTAGGCTAATGATTAGGCAAATGATAGTGTTATCATATGGGGGTTGACTTTGCGGGGAGCCTTGATGGCTTAGGGATCGAACCACTTTGGCCATTATACCATTAACATGGGTGTTTGGGCTAAGGGTTGTGGTTAAAACACAGGTTTTCCTACATAGTCGGTTGAATTACAGTCGGTGGCGTCATAAGCTGTTATGTGGCCGTCGTGATTCATTCTGACGCCGTCCTCTCCGTATTTGATTTTACATTTCGGATGAGCGGAAGAACAAAGAGAACAAGAGAGACGATCCTCTAATGCTTGAGCAAATATCACGACACAATTTACGAATGGGAGTGTTCTTGAGGAAGATTGCCAAGTTCGTTACAATGATTTGCTTCATCAAACTATTGACTCGAAATTTGTTGTGGGTGGGAGTTTCTTGAGGGTCATGACACTGGCTAGGGAGTTTGCGAATAGTTTTAGGAAGGACAAGTTCTTGATCCCGGTGGGAAAGGATGTTTAGGATCGTGAACCCGTATATGGGGAGTTGGTGCGTGAATTCACGCATCTTACGTTGGATGTTAATTAGTGTCGTGATAACATTGAGTTTGGGGTCCGATTTAGGTTGGGAGGAGATTGGAGGGCTATGTCGGTCCTTGAGTTTGGATGGAGATTGGGGTTATATAGCGCCGAGAATGTTGGGGCGATGTTTCGGGACTAATTTGGCAGCCGGACTTACCCATAAGGATGAAATGTTGTGTCTTGATTACGGAACACGATAGCTAATGGGAGTACATCCTTGGGGTACTCTGCATCTCAAATCCGGGATCACGGATTAGGCTAGTGCACCGTTGCCTCGCATTTTCTATCACGGGCGCGGAACAATAATCATCGTGTCCTTTACGGATCATTCTATCTCTCGCATGTTGGTGCGGTGTGCCTTTGTAACATCCCATTACGGTTAGCCGACTACTTGAGGCTGCCGATGGAATGAGGTTGAGGATAAAGTTTATGGGGTATGTTCATCACTCGGTTAGCTCGGTCCTTTGGCATTTTGGCGGGGAGGCACCGCATACCTTAATGAGGTATCACCAAGGGTCGTCAAGGCCATGTCCTTGAAAGCTATGGAGGTTATAATGGATTATGGTAGGGGCGTTGCTTGGTTCAATGCTCAACCCGTCATTCAAGGTAGTGATGGCGATGATGATGAAAAGCCGCATGCGGTAGCGGCGGTGAAGCGAGGAGCTCAGCGCGCCTACGGACACATGTCTAGTGGAGATTGGCGAGCCTACCAAGGAGCATGGATGGGGCGCATGGATACGTGGATGGGCGGCGGGATCAAAGGGCTAGTGGACCTATGACCACCTTGTTGGCGGATCGACATTTGTCCGTGCGTGACGACGATCCCACCTCCAGTTGATCCTTTCCGGGGAGAAGAGGATTACCCACCTTATGGGTATTTGGGCCATCTTCCCACGGTTATGACTATCGTGGACCCTCCCAGGTGACTCATGTTTTAGTTTATGTATTGTCTATGATTGTGTTGGGTGTTGAGACAATTTATGTTTGGGCATGTAATAATCTTTGACAAACTTAACCTTATGGTGAACTATTTGATGTGTGGATACTTGCATGGTTTATCTAGCCTATGTGATGGATTGTTTGCTTGTTAGTGTCATATATCTTTTATTAATTGTTTGTCCTCATGTTTGAATTTGTAAAAATGCTTTATTTTGTTTTAACCTCGTCTTAATTACATATAAAGGTATTTTACATAAAGGATAAGTGTAGGGAGGATTACACGTTTTCATAAAGCGTGAACATGAGAATAACAATTAACTAAAAGATATATTTGTTTGTTTGTTCGAGTCAAATGCTTGTGTCGAGTCATAATGGATGTTTTGTAGAAGTTTTCCATTCTAAAGATGTAAATTTTCGAAATTTTTCGAGAAAATCGAGACCGGTTTTGTCGGGATAACTTTGGCGTCGAGATTGCAACTGGCGTCGTCGAGAAGAATAAAACTTGACTTACTTTTCTCGTTTTCGAGCTACTTGTAAAATTTTGGAATTTTCGGATCTTAACTTTCAAAACAAATTACGTAAACATCCATTCCACAACATTATATCCTAGTTTAAATCGAGTCTTATGTATATTATTACCGCCGATTTCTGCGAAGGTTTCGTTTGTTTTCTTCTAGTGTGCGAGGTTTAGTTTGTCAAAAAAGTTACACAAGTTTGGAAGGAGCCTTTCACAAAAACTCTTCTTGGAAAGATTTAACCACCACTTTTACGGATCCTACGAGCTAATCGGGGAGTATTAGTTTCTTTAGTTTTAATTACCTTCTATTATCATAACTTTGATACTTTCGGGAACATTGGGGACAATGTTCGGTTTAAATGTAGGGAGGGAAAATAAGCGGGAACTTTGAAACTATGCTTATCCTTGACTATTTGCTTTGTCCAGTGTATTTGTGTAATAAACCATGAGAAAATGTAGGTTAGGATAATTTTAGCCAAATTTAAAATTTTTTCATGACGTATAAAGTGGGCCATTAGTCTTAACAAAAGCGTCTCATGGATAGGAAGTTGCATGACTAGCACAAAACCCTTTACCACCTAAATTCCACCAAAATGTGAGGATCGCCCTTAGATTAGTAGAATTAAAGCATTCATCTTTAATGCTTAGAGTGTGAACCGGTAGTATATTAGATTCTAGAACTTGTTTTGTGATGCATTAGAGATCGCTAGTGAGACTACACTTGTGTAGTTAGGATTAACTAAATGATAAGAGGCATTAGGATAAACCCTTGTTTGATACGTAATATAATTACTTCTTCCACCTCGGTTGAGTAATTCCCCGCACCACTGCGATGTACTCATCTTTAGTACCGATACCCTAGTTAACCCCTCGAGCCTATCCTTTTCGCGGTTCTCGTGATGTTTCGGTTTATCCGGGATATCAATGAAGAGCATTGTTTACACCCCCTGAATATACACCCAAATCGCCTTAGCCTACCTTTATTGCACTCACTTTTAGTGCAAATTTATGTTATCACCCAAAACCCTTAGTTCAATTATACGGTTGCGTGCATGAGTTGCTAAGTCGAGTCATATCCTTTGTATCTGATTTTGGGATGATTGGGATTCATGGGAAAAGTTAAAGTTTATGAAACATAGGAAAGAGAGCGTTAAACTCAAATTCCCTTTGTTTGCATAATAATGTACTCAAGTGTTTTGATCTTTTCAATTCGGGTCAAATTAGTGTTAGAGTAATAAAAACTCAAGTGTAGGGATGTGTCTATAAATCCCTATCATTTTGATGTACCGTAGAGGATGGTAGAGTAAAGTGTATAAAAAAAAAAAAAAAAAAAAATTAGAAAAAAAAAAAAAAAAAAAAAAAAAAAAAAAAATACGGACTACCATCCTACATCTATCTTTTAAATTATGTTTGTTTATTTTCGTTGCCTAGAGTTTTAGAGTGTCGAGTCTTGGCTTATAGCGCCATTCTTCGTATACTTGCAACATAGAGATTTTTGACTATCCACCACTAAATAGCCTAACCCACCAAACCCTTCATTTCCCTAGTAAGCCTAACATTACAACCCTTTAAAAGACCTCTTTGATAGTCTTTCCTAGGTGCTTCGTAAGCGGCGGAGGTTTGATCTATTCTCAAGCCTATGGTAATCTATGTACTAGGACGGTTAATGAGTGTTTATCTTCCATTTCCGATTTGTTATATTTCATATATACACCGAGAGATGTGAGTATCCAAACACCCCATGTGAGGTGCTAGTATGTAATTCCGTGCTTGTTATGACTTTCTTGGGGCTTATATGTGTTGTGGACCGTTTTGAATAGATGCTTCATGACCCTAACTTATAAATTAATTGGCTAAAAGCACATTTGCTTGAGGACAAGCAAATACCAAGTGTAGGGATATTTGATAAGGTTTTAAAGGTACCTTTTAAGGGGTCATTGAAGCCCTTATTCGATCATACGTATCCGTTATTGCTTAATATCGTTCCTTTTCACTTTTAGGTCTCTTGAAGGCAAAATCTTTGGAATGATGCTTATTTGGACGAAAAAGCGCGAATATCTGAAGAAAATGGCCAAAGTCGAATCGAGACACTCAAAGCTCTTTGAAACATAAAGCGGCGGCGTCCTTTGCATATCTGCGACGCCGTCGGGAAGGAATGCTGACGGGTCGGGCGAAAGTGCATGTTTTCAAGGGGCGACGTCATGTTCTAAAGGAGTAGGCCGTCGTTACTCGGACGGCCTAGATGCGACCAAGGCGGCGTCGGTGAAGGGACGGCGTCACGGTCATAAGGTGCGCCGTCGTAAGGTTCGTGGCCAGGCGAAACCCTAATGGCGGCGACGGCGGCGTCCACGAAACATAAGGTGCGCCGTCGCGGATGTAATCTTATATATAGAATCCGAATTTTTCGGTTTTGAGGGTAGTCTTTTGGGTAAAACCTAAAAGCCGAACCAAGGCTTTCTTGTGCGATATTTTAGGGTTCTAAACCCTATTATACATCAAGATAAGTATTTACTTTATTAATTCAATTATGTCTTTGATTATTTGTGTGTATGCTTGCATGTTCTCCATGTCAAGCTAATTTATTTGTGTGTTTGCTTAGGGAATATGAAACTTAATTATTGAATATTGATTGGTTGATACTTATCTTAGTTGACTAATGATCTAGAGTCGCTAGATTATTCGTTGTGTATAATGCTTGAAATTTCTTTGTGAACTTTAGAATATAATTATCTAGGTAATTGTAGGATAAAGTATTCAAGGACAACCGTAGAGTAGGCGTCTATAAATCACTAGAGGATTTGTAAACAAGACCCTTTGGTAATTTCAAAGAGTTAGGAAATAAGCACGCCCTATAGCCTTAGAATCTGCATGACTAGGAATAAGGGCGTGACAAATCAACCATCAATAGGAGATAATTAAGGAGTAGTAAAACCTAAGTAAACACATCTTTAAACTATCATCACAGTACACATCAATTAGACATAGACTATCACAACCTTAGTTTAGATAATTAGATAATAGTAGAGTAATCGGTAGCAATACCAACCCCAAATCAATACCGAGATTCGTACCTTTTCCATTTCTACAAAATATAAAAATACAAAAATAATCTTCCTCGACCTCAACCTTAGCGTAGTAACTTCTCACTAGCATTCCTATTCCCTGAGAGCGATATCAATACCGTGGCTTACCACAATTACTACACTACAGCGATTAGGTTCTTTGCCTAGGGTGTTATAAAACTTGCTCGAAGAAAAGGAAGTTTCCTTGACCCCGACGGCAGCGTGTGGCGTTATCAACTATTACCAAAACCAGCAGGGACAAGAGATAAAGTAGTTGGAAAATACGAGCAATAACACGGGGCCAGGAGAATATGTAGGTCCACATCCTATGTGCACTCGATGTAACTATCACCACTCGAGAGACTTCCCAATGTGCATCAAATGCAAATAGGCAGCCACTTTATTGGAATTGCTCAAGCAGATGGGAACTAAGGACAAAGGCTAACATGTTACGGTATGAAAGCTTGGATCGGTTTGAATACACCCAAGAAAGGGTAAAGCCTCAAACCAGAAGGAAATCATCCGGATCGGTTTGGCTATTGAACCAACCGTGGTAGAGCTTACTTCACGGGTACTCGTGAAACCCCGCAAAACTACAACAACATGCGGTACATCCTTTTGAACAACCACCTTATTTACGTACCACTTGATTTCAAGTGCATAACTTATTCTATTTTCCAAGTTCACGACATTGATTGTCTCGAGACTTAACGTCATAAACCTTAGTTGCATTTTTTGTTGATTTGATTGATGTAAGCAATTCCAAAATTGAGAAAATCTTTCAAAGACCTCCTTCAAAGATGTTGAATTCTTCCTTTTTGACAACTTGTTTCCTAGCTTGATCTAGTCACAGTTCTTGTTTGATGAGTTGCGAAAATCAAGTTAAGAGTCAAGTTGTTACTCAAACCGATTTAGTTTAATCTCATGGCAGTTCTTGTTTGATGAGTTGTGAGATTAAATTAGAATCAACTACCTAAAAGTATTTTGAGGGCTACGTTCAAAATTGAAAGTTTGCCTCATCAAATCAAACCACGAACGAGCGTCGTATAATGAGCAGCCGAATTAGATTATTCCTTTAACAGTGGAGACTACGACGACTTATATTTTTGAGTCACTATTTAAAATGAAACTTTTACTATTCATCCCCAAAAAGTTACTATTCATCCTCGTAGTTTCCACTATTCATTATTTTTTGCGTAAATAATATAAATAAAGCGCTTTTAAACCATTTTTATGCATGAAAAATATACGATACTTCAAAAATGTTCTAATATATTTTACACTCATTACGATGGTATAAAAATTCAAGTATTATTTTGTCTTGTATTTTGAATTCATTTATTATATATATTTTTTAAATATACATAATTATGATAGTTTAAGTATATATGAAACAATACTTATTTTAAATACGATACTTTCATAAAATACATTTATGAAATTATTACACCTTATTCAACCATTTAGACACCACCTTTTATTCCTCTACACCTTATTGCTACCTAAATTAACACCAAAACTAAAATAAGCGAGGCTTCCCTCGGCCGATGCGATGCACGGTCTAGTGATTGAGGGTCATGTTTTATCCTAATGTTGATGCATACAATTGTATAGGTACATGATGGTATTTAGATACCTATTAGAGAAGTTGTATTGTATTTATTTTAGTAAACTTGATATTTAGATGGCTAATAATGTTATCATTACTTTAGTTTATATTATTTTAGTGGAATCTATATTTAAATGCCTAATAATGTTATATTTACTTTTGTATTTATATTAGTTTCTTTTCATTAAAAGTTTTTATTAACATAGTCTTTTCATATGTAGTATTTTAATTTGAGTAAGTTACATAAGTGTTTTGTTGCTTATTTATTTGTGACTTTTGTTATTTGGAATTATATAACTATTTGTACCCTTCAATGGCAAATTTTGAGTTGTTAAAGAATTTGATGAATATTCGGGATCATCTAAATTGCATGATTGTATGCGTTTGTGGTTTGTGCAACGAGCATGTGAAGATGATACATTATCAAAATTGCTTTTGATTGTTGTCATCATTTGAGGCGTGTAATGGCAAAAACAACACGATGATTTTGAACATGAAAGCGTTAGGTCATCGTGGTGTAGCTTTTGATTCGATCGATGCTTTGAGAAAGACTCAAGAGGCATCGTGTATTGCTTGAAAAGTTAGTTAATTTGTTTAAGCAAGCTAAAGGCGGTGTTCGTGAGGAAGAATCAAATGCTAAAAAATGAATGAGTTTAATTAGTAACTTTGATTTAAATATCTTTGTTGGTATTTAAATTTTCGATGTTTTGCTTGTTTTTATGATTATGAAATTTTTAATAAACGAAGCTTTATAACTTATAAGCATTTCTTTTAAGCTTAGGATGTTAATTGTAATGCATTGTGCATGTAGGGGTTGTTTATATCAAATGTATAATTGAGGTGTTATATTGCAATGTTGGACATCTTCTAAATCATTCCCCATTTATGCATGGAAGCTTCAAAGTCTCCAGTAACACCCAAATTAAATGTTCCAATGCCTCTTGATGTCTTTGTGTTGTTTTCTTTGCAAATTCTTATTCTGAACCTTAATTATTATGACCACACAATTTTGTGTATATATATACTTATACATTGTTAATCCAAGATAAATTACATCTAACTCTAATTTTAACACACAACTCTATCCACCTTAACCTAATATCGAATGTCACCACACCAAACCTCGATGAATCGAAATCTCTTAAAACTGAAAGCTTGTTGATGCTTTCCAGTCGATAACTCACGATAAGCGGAGGAGGAAGGTTTCATTTCTCGTGTCGAGGAGGAGAGCGATCGATTAAAGGCAATGATTAACAAAAAGAGCAACAATCAATGAGGCAATATCAATTATACGTTTCAATGTTGTGGCGACAATCGGTCATGATGCTATCCTTGAAATACAATTGAAGGATCGCAGAAACTTGATCTGATGGCTCTCAGCTGTCTTGTGTCGTCAAAGCTTGGAGGAGAAGGAGGAGCTTTTGAGAGGTTGGATGAAGTGAAAGTTCGATGATGAAGATTAGGACTGTTGGAGATTTTCTTTTGTCTTTTGATGTATGTAGTTGGTTTCATGTATGGTTTATATGAATGGTAGATATGTAATCGGTTTTATAACGTTATCAATGGATCGATTATGGTTTATATTTTAATCATCGATTATGTTTAAGTATTTACTTTATTTATTTTTTATTTTTTATTTCATATATTATAAAGGGTAAAGTATCATCCATTTGACTATTTCTCTCACACCTCTCTCACACTTGGTAAAACACGCAGTGATACCTAAATAACATATTTAGGGTTTTAATCGAAGGCAAAATTGATCAAGATAAATATTAAACAATATAATTTTTTGAGGGTTATGATAAAGTTTGATTATCGTCGATTGATTCCAATATTTCGTATTCGATTTCATTATGATCAAATTAAAGCGTGCATGTTTAAATGTTTTAATTTATTGAGTGTTAGTTGCTTTATGATGTTTATTGATTTAGAAATGATATCGGATTATTTTGTTTCGATTCAATTGAACAAATAAGTATATGTTTTACTTACCGTCTAAATTTGTAAGAGATTGAAGTTTTTATAAATAGTGTTTAGGATGATGATGGTGTCTTGAAACAAAAGCAGAACTTTTATGCTTCTATCTAATTAATAATTACACTCCTTGCGGGTTAAATAATTTTGAGCTAAAGTTGGTTTATTGTTGATTTTGGGATTTTGTTGGCATTGTTGATTATTGGTAGAAGTCGGATTATGCTGTTGAGATGAGCCGTTATAGGGTAAGGCACACTTTGGATTGTTGTTTTAATGAATCTAATAATGTTCAAAACCATTTACAATTGATATTTTGAAAGACCGATTATGTGTTAAGAATGAGTCGACTTTCTCGACCTAAATTTTGGTTGTTTTAAGGTCTATAGTTAAGTTTTGGTTATTAGAATGTTTGTTTAGTTGATTTTACGCTCCTTGTGTGAAAATTTTAATAGTAATATACAGGAAAAAAATGAAACTTAAAACCGGTATATGTTTCAGTAATATTGAGTGGCAAGATAATGGTAATTTGGGTATATGTTTCAGGGATATTGAATGGCAATTTTACTTATCTGGTTATGTCGTTAAATTCTATATCTGTAATCCATTTATATGTGACCGAGTGCATATTGTGGGTTTCTTTTTTACATTATTCTACTTAATTTCAATACTATCCTTTTGGTTAAAGATTTTAGTTATTGGTGGCATCGTTATGCATGTTACATAGGATGTCTTATCATGTCCTAAAGTAAAACTTTATTTGTATTTTTTTAACTGGTTTGTGCAATTACTAAAAGGAGTTGTAATTTGTAGTGGACCATGTTAATACAAATAAGCCGTAAAAACGTTTATTTATATTTTACGATCTTCTAATGTTTTGTCGATAACAAACGTAAAATCATATTAACGAAACAAATAGAGTACGTAAATAGTTTGAGTTAATAGTTTTCTAACACACTTACGCTTTCACATAAAACACTAAAACAAGTATAAGTGATTTTATGATTTAGATACATATGTACAACAACTAGTGTTTACATATTGGGTTAAACATATACTTAAACTAAGTATACTAAAATGGGTAAAAACTAAGTGTATGCTAAATTGGGTAAATACAAGTATATACTAAATGGGTAAATACTAGCAAATGGTTTTGACTCATAACCCATGGTTTTATATATACTACTTAACCAAGTTCATTGTATCCTTAAGGTACATTGTATCTAGAAAGAAACCATGGATCAACCCATAACCCATGACCCATACCCAATGTCTAGATACATTGAACTCTTGGTGAGCACTCAAGAGAATGTCTAGATACATTGAACCCTTGGTGAGCACTCAAGAGATACATTGTATCTAGCTAAAGACCCATGACCCAGAACCAAAATACCCATGGGTAAAGAGGAGCGTTCCATGGATCCTTGGCTTTATGCTAGCGGATCCCAAGTGGAAGGGATCCGTGGGATCCGGGAAGCGATGAAATTTTCTCTATAAATAGAGAGCCATTTCTTCCTTTCTACTCATCCCTTTACACATACTTCCCCAGTATTCTAACCCTCAACCTCAGATCCAAGAGATCTATGTAGTCTTTGTCTTTTGTTTTGTGTGATCTTATAGGTTCCTCTTAAAGGAAAGATCACCACTTCTTGAAGGCGTACAAGCTCAAGTCCATGAGTTGCCATGCTTCGTCATCTTCAAGACAACGAAGGTTCTCTTGTTGATAGATCTACCTTTCTCCATAGATGTTGGGTTGAAGGCATTAGTGAAGAATGCCAGTGTCAAGATGAAAGCATTAGTGAAAGGTGCTCATCATCCGTGTCAAAGCATTAGTGAAGAATGTTAAAGGTGTCAAGGCGAAGGCATTAGTGAAGGGTGCCAGCGTTGTGTCAAAGGCATTAGTGAAGGATGCAGAAGAATCAAATTGGGGATCATTTTTTTTTTTTTTTTTTCCCCAAAAAATTTAAAATTTCAAAAAAACCCAAAGGTTTTTAAAAATTTTAAAAGGGAATATTTAAAAGGTTTTTCAAAATTAATTAAAAAGGGGTTTCCAAAACCTAAAGGGAAAAAAAATTTTTTTAAAAAATTTTTTTCAAAAGGAAATTTTTTTTTAAATTTTTTCTTAATTTAAAAAAAAAAATTTTTTTTTTTTTTTTAAAAAAAAATTTGATTTTTTAAAAATTTGAAAAATTTAAAAAATTTTAAACTTCCAGAAAGGGTTTTTTTTTTTGGGCCCTTTGAAATTTTGTTTTTCTATTTTAAAAAAAAAAAGGGGGGAAAAAATTTAAAAAGGAGGGAAAAAATTTTTTTTAAAATTATAAATTTTTCCTTTAATTAAAATTTTTTTTTAAAATTTTTTTTTTTTTTAAAAAATTTTTCCCCTTTTTTTTTTTTTTTTTTAAAAAATTTTTTAAAATTTTGGCCAAATTTTGGGTTTTGAAAAATTTTTTTTAAAAAATTTTTTTGAAAAAATTTGGTTAAAATTTTAAAAAAAAAAAATAAATTTTTTAAATTTTTTTTTCCAAAAAAAAATTTTATTAATTTTTTGTTTTTTCCTTTTTAAAAAAATTTTTTAAAAAATTTTTTTTTGAAAAATTTTTTTCCCCTTTTCCAAAATTTTTTTTAATTTGGGGAAAAATTTTTCCCTTTTAAAAAAATTTTTTTAAAAAATTTTTTTAAATCCAAAAAACTTTTAAAAAAATTTTAAAAATTAAACCAAAATTTTTTTTTTTTTGGGAAAAAAATTTTTTTTTTTTTTTTTCTTAAAATTTTTTAAAAAAAAAATTTAAATTTAAAAATTTTGGGGAAAAATTTTCTTTTTTTTTAAATTTTAAAAAACCAAAAAAACCTTAATTTTAATTTTTTAAAAGAAAATTTTTTAAAACAAATTAAAAAAAAAAAACCCTTTTTTTTCCTTTTAAATTTTTTTTTTTTTAAAAATTTTAAACAAAAAATTTCTTTCCCTTAGGTTTTAAAAAAAATTTAAAAAAAATTTTTTTTTTAAAACCCCTTTAAAAATTTTCTTCTTTAAAGAAAAGGAAAATTATTCAAAAAAATTTTGGAAAAAGGAAAAAAAAGGGGCCCCAAAAATTTTGTAAAAACCCCCTTAAAAATTTAAAATTTTACTTTAAAATTTTAAAATTTTTTTTAAAAATTTTTGGAAAATTTGGCCTTGGTTTTTAAACAAAAAAAATTAAATTTTTTTTTTAAAACCCCCTTTGCCCTTTTTTTTATTTTTTTGGGAAAGAAAAATTTTTTTGGGTTTTAAAAATTTCCCCCCTTTTTTTTTTCCCAAAAAAAATTTTCCCAAACCCAATTTTTCCCCCCTTGGAAAAAAAAAAAACCAAAAGGTTTGGTTTCCAAAATATTTTGAAATTTAAAACCTTTTATTTTTAAGGTTTTAATTTTTTGGTAAAACCCCTTTAAAATTTTACCGAACAAAACCCGGAAAAATTTTTTTAAATTTTAACCCAAAAACCCCCCAAAAATTTTTTTTAAAAATTTTTTTTAAAAAAAATTTGGAAAGGGAAAAATTTTCCCCAAATTGGGAAAAAAAAACCAAATTTTCCAAAAACCTTTAAAACCTTTAAAAATTAAAAAAATTAACCTTTTAAAAAAGGTTTTTCCCCCAAAATTTTTAAAATTTTCCCTTTAAAGGGAAAAATTTTTTTTTTAATTAAACCCTTTTTTTCCCCCCCCTTTTTCCCTTTAAACCCCTTTTTAAAAAACCTTAAATTTTTTAAAAAAAATAACTTTCCCCTTCAAAATTTTAATTTTTTAAAACCCCCCAAAAATTTTTCCCCCCCATTTTAAAAACCCCGGGAAAAATTTAAACTTTTTAACAATTAAAAATTTTTTTTTTCCTTAAAACCCCCCCCAAAAAATTTTTTTTGGAATTTAACCAACCCCCTTTTTTTAAAAAACCCTTAATTTAAAAAAAACCCCTTTAAAATTCAAAGGGGAAAAAAAAACCAAATTAATTTTTAAATTTAAAATTTTTTTTCCCAAGGAAACCCCATTGGGCCCTAACCCCCAAAAAATTTGGGTTTTTAAAAAATTTTCAACCAATCTTTTTAAACCCCAAAAAAAACCCCCCTTTCCGGGTAATTTAAAAAATTTTTAAAAACCCAAAAAACCCCAAAGGGCCCTTTTTTTTTTTAAAAAAGGGAAAACCAAAAAACAAATTTTAAAAAACCCTTAAACCTTTTCCTAAATTTTCCCCCCCCCCCCCAAAAACCCCTTTTTCCCCCCCCCAAAATTTAAAACCCCCAAAAAATTTTTAAAAAAAAAAATAAAAAAATTTAAAACCCCAAACCCAATTTTAAAAACCCCCAAAAAATTTTAAACCCAATTTTTCCCCCCAAAAACCAAACCTAAAACAAAAATTTCAAATTTCCCCCCCAAAAAAAAAAATTTTTTTTTTAAACGAAATGAGTTGCATTTCATGTTTAATCATCTTCTTGAAAGATTGGACCAAATCAACAAGTCTACTCATCCCTAGACTCAAGCACATTGTTGCTTCTTAAGCTTTGGTCACTTATTAGTATTAGTAGAATATGGCTAAATCATTCTCTTAGTTTTTAGAGATTTGTTGATAATCTCTTATGTTTTATTGAATGATAGTTTATTTGCCATATTACATTGAGTATATGTTTGTTGGTTGAATACATATCTCATTTTGATGTTAACATTACTTGTTACATCACCATTCTTTGAATTTAATCATCATTATCTGGATCCTCAAAATTGCCTAGAGCGGATCCCTACTAGGAGGGAACCGTGGGATCCGTGAAGACAGAAAACTATTTTTCTACTAACTTGGATCACATATGCAGGAAATTGTGCATTACACTTGTTTTCTAACCTTTGTTTTGTAGTTATTCAATCTACACTTGAAGCCTTTGACACCCTAAAGCTAGGGGAGCTTTGTGTCAAAACAATACATTACAAATTACTTGCAATATTAGAATTACATTTCTCGACATCCCTTTGCAATATTGCAATCATCAAGGGGGAGCACATTCGTCACTTAGACGAAATCTTTTGCAAACTTACTTGCAAACAAACTAGATTAGTATTACTTTCTTGGCGCCCATACATAGGGATGGACTCGTCAAGGGGAGTTAAGACGAGGTACTTTCCGTTACTTGCTCTCTACTTTTCTTTCTTTCACATGTTTTCTTAAAACAATGTGTTAGTCTCCTTTCAAAGCTCTTTTGTTTCGACAAAAGGGGAGAAAAATTAAAACTACAATTCAAACTTTTACAATTTTAGCTTTTCCTTAAAATAATTTTATGTTTTGTCATCAACAAAAGGGAGATTGTTAATACAAATAAGCCAGAAAACGTTTATTTATATTTTACGATCTTCTAATGTTTTGTCGATAACAAACGTAAAATCATATTAACAAAACAAATAGAGTGCGTAAATAGTTTGAGTTAATAGTTTTCTAACACACTTACGCTTTCACATAAAACACTAAAACAAGTATAAGTGATTTTATGATTTAGATACATATGTACAACAACTAGTGTTTACATATTGGGTTAAACATATACTTAAACTAAGTATACTAAAATGGGTAAAAACTAAGTGTATGCTAAATTGGGTAAATACAAGTATATACTAAATGGGTAAATACTAGCAAATAGTTTTGACTCATTACCCATGGTTTTATATATACCACTTAACCAAGTTCATTATATCCTTAAGGTACATTGTATCTAGAAAGAAAACCATGGATCAACCCATAACCCATGACCCATACCCAATGTCTAGATACATTGAACCCTTGGTGAGCACTCAAGAGAATGTCTAGATACATTGAACCCTTGGTGAGCACTCAAGAGATACATTGTATCTAGCTAAAGACCCATGACCCATAACCAAAATACCCATGGGTAAAGAGGAGCATTCCACGAATCCTTGGCTTTGTGCTAGCCGGATCCCAAGTGGAAGGGATCCGTGGGATCCGGGGAAACAGTAGAGAATTTTCTCTATAAATAGAGAGCCATTTCTTCCTTTCTACTCATCCCTTTACACATACTTCCCCAAGTATTCTAACCTCTAACCTCGGATCCAAGAGATCTATGTAGTCTTTGTCTTTTGTTTTGTGTGATCTTCTAGGTTCCTCTTAAAGGAAAGATCACCACTTCTTGAAGACGATGCAGCTCAAGTCCATGAGTTGCCATGCTTCATCATCTTCAAGACAACGAAGGTTCTCTTGTTGATAGATCTACCTTTCTCCATAGATGTTAGGTTGAAGGCATTAGTGAAGAATGCCGAAAGTGTCAAGATGAAAGCATTAGTGAAAGGTGCTCATCATCCGTGTCAAAGCATTAGTGAAGAATGTTAAAGGTGTCAAGACGAAGGCATTAGTGAAGGGTGCCAAGCGTTGTGTCAAAGGCATTAGTGAAGGATGCCGAAGAATCAAATCAAGTAGCATTTGGGAAGAATGCTTAGGTCGTATAATCGATGAGGTGCATCGTTGTACATATAAGTATTTGTTTATTTACAAGGATGGTGATATCCTTGATGGTGTTGTAACAAGGAGTAGATCTCCTTGATAATAGGTGTTGTGTTGTGAAGGGTAGTAGTTCCTCCATGGTAATGGAACTAGGTGCTTAGCCTAGTACCTAATAAAGGGTAGGCGACGTTGTGATAGGATTAGTTCTCCTTGGTGTGAAAGAACTCGGTGGTTAGCCTAGCACCGTATAAAGAGTAGGCGACGTTGTGTTAGGTGTGGTTCGCCTGGTGTGAAAGAACTCGGTATTTAGCTTTGTCTGGAAAAAGGTTAAGCGACGTTGTGAAGGCTTCTCCGCCATAAGGAGATTGGTGTAGTGCTACGAACTCTCGAGTAGGTGACTCGGGGAGTGGAGTAGGGCAAGGAAGGTGTCCTTGTAGCCGAACCACTATAAATAACTTGTGTCGTGGTGATGTGCTTTACTCTTTATCTTTCATTACGTTTATATATCTATCTATCAACGTCCAACATAAAAACCAAATAGATTGACATAAGTCGATCTAAATATTTAAAAGGAAGTTTTAAATTGGTAAAACTATTCAACCCCCCCTTCTAGTTTTCCACAGACCATAAAGTCATTTTATATTTGAAAGTTATTGTCAAATGCTAGATTAGTTGAGAAAATGAAAAGCATTTGTTACTTGTTGATGAATGTTGATAATACAGATTTATAAGTGTTTAGCTATTCTTTTGAGTTATTCTGTCAGTCATTAATCAATACATTAGTCACACATATAATGAATATATAGCAAGTGCTGGAACACTATTATAATATTTATGTTTGTTTGTGGGAAACAATAAAGTAATATTAAATAACCGTGGTGCACTATGAATACATGTTAAGAGTTGGAACAATATCATGCACATTATGAGTGTTTGTGACAAATAACAAAGTAATAATAAATAATGCTGCTTGAACATCACATATATGTCCTACGTTAGGTTCTTTGAATGTTTCTTTGAAAACAATGTTACGCGTGCAATTCTTAAGCTCGGGTCCTTGTCTTCAACCATTAGTATCTTAAGGCCGTGGGATGGTAACTCTAGATAGCGCCACATAAAGTCGACCATGGTGAATACGGGAGAAGGCATGATGAGGCCAGCGTAATTAAGTGATTGACCCGGACTTTGTTAATTGTCATTGCATAACATGGTCTTCTGAATTGTCGCCGTTTAGAATAAATAGCCACTTGGGTGTGTTGATGTCGGTATAATCCATGTATAATAACGTTATCTGTATATTTGAACTGTTAGGACCTTAGCGTGAATAACAAACTCGCCTAGATGCGTGATGAGCAACCTTGTTCCATTACGACTCTTTGCTTGGATTGATGTTCCATGATAGCATAATTGGTAATTCCTTTTTAAGTGAAGAGCATGTAGGGGCATCCGGGAAATTTAAGGAATTAAAATTCAATCGGATAGTGTTCGTCTTTGTTCTAGGGCATGTCTGTAGATGCCTTGAAAATCTCATCTGCGTTTTGTATGTACAGATTCCCCGATAGCTGTTTAAACATGTACTCATTGATGGCATCAGCCTCATCATTTTGAGGAGTTAGTATTGCCCTTTCTTTGAGGTAAACATCGTCGGTTTTCCTCATTGTAAAATCAGGGTATGTCTCTGCGACAATCTGTTTTATTGGACAATCCCATGATTTAATTAGGAATATTTAGTGAATGTCAATCAACTTGGGTCGTCCTCCCCTTCTTTGCATTTTCTTGGCACTTTTCCATCCCCCACACCAAAACCCATCTATTGAAATCTTGTTTTCGAGTATCAACCTCTCCATTCTCAGTATACTCGTTGACACACATGCTACGTGTAAGTCTAAATACCTTGCAATGCTTCCATAACTCAGATTGGTTTATGCATGATTGAACAATGTCTGCCCTACTTCCTTTTGGTATAACTGGCAGAACTTGTCGAAAGTCACCTCCAAGCAAGACCGTCACTCCTCCAAATATTTGATCCCTAGTGTCAGGATCATGATATCCTAAAATATCCTTGAGCGTCTTATCCAATGCTTCAAAAGCATATTTTTGAGTCATTGGATCTTCATCCCATATAATAAGTTTAACTTCCTATATGAGTTCGACCATATGTGTATTTTGTTTTATACGCATGTCTTGTTCTCTAATAATTTAAAGCGGTATAACAAAAGCGGCTATCTTGGTTCTCCCACCCGGTAGTAACAATGAAGCTATTCCTACCCAAATTGAAAGTGTTAATCGATCACAAAGTATAAATAGTTGCTGTTTATACAACAAAGTATAAATTTAGTATAAATTTAAAATATAAATAGTTATTTGTTTATACAAATGAAGTATAAATAGTTGTCACAAAGTATTTTATACATTTAAAATAGTTGATTTGTTTAAAATTTAGTATAAATTTGTACTGAAGATGCAACAATGACACTATCATGCATTACGATCTTAATCTTGAGATGATAGTCTTGTATAAAACGTCTTTCAGTTCCTTTGGACCGTACACAGTAAAAGTTCCTTTTTACCATGGATAGATTCAATTACCTCTTCATAGACTAAACGTTGTTCGGGATTTAACAATGAATGAAGTTGCTGATGTTCAATCTTACTCTGTTTCATATCATAATTCAACACTTCTCGTATGGTTAGTAACCTTGGGTCAGGCACTGGTAGGTCTTGGAAATCAGATAAAGATCTCCCATTTCTATTTAACAACTCTTGGATCTCTATCAAACAATAGTTCTTTAGTTGCTCGTCCATCAACTCCAAGTCAGGATAATCAAACATTTTCCTTTTCTTGTGTAGAAGATCTTCTTATAGAAACTTCCAATTTTCTTCCCACAATTTTAAAGGTCTGCTAACATTGCAAAAGATTAAAATTGTTACGAATATGTCACGAAGCGTGGTCCAAACATCCATACACTTGCTTCTGATATAGCATGTGTCCATTACGTGTCATCATTTAAAGGCCATATTCAAAACATGCTTCCTTGAAAGTAGAACTTAGTTTGTCGTGAACAGTCATGAGTTTTTCCCAAGAATCGGGACCTCTAGCAATGTTCAACAACATTCTAAGATAATATCGGTCTCCGGCGCGGGTGCGAGTAAACAATCCGCCCGATGCATTTTGCGGTTTGCGTTTTTCCACGTTTGTCTTTCTCATGCCACACGTAATGTGCGGTATCTCAAAGATATGTATATTGATTCGCTTCAGTATCACGCTTGTTTAATTCAAACCAATCGGTGAACATGGTCATATCGATACCTTCCTTTTGAATTAGGCGGGTAATCTTTACGAGTCACGTAGTGTGATTGCGTCTTGATTTGGCAAGTGGTAATTCGACTTCATAATAGATGGATATGAGTAATGGATGTCGTATGAAAACAAATGCCACACCGCCTCACATGGAGCTAAGAAATGACAAGTCAAATAGTTTTTTATTTTGTCCACCTCCAAAACTTGTACATTTGCTAAATCACCATCGTTTTAACATTCTCTTGTATAGCAATTGTGGCTCTATCGGGACTTTTATTTAAGTACTTGAGTACTTAATTGCTTTTGATTTGTTGCACCATTCCACGTTAATGTGGGCCTGGTATTTCATGAGGAGATAACGGTTGTGAGGCACCACATATCATTATCGTACTTGAATTTCCCTTTTATATGGTGGCGTTATTATTCCTCCGTGATAAATAGCCTAACCATCATTATCAACAATTGTTTCAACCACAAAGGTTTAGGAAAATGTTTTGAGCACTTACCCTCAATTGTACATGGGGCGTTTTTATCATCTATACCGCAAGGTCCATGTAACATAAACTCAGTTACTACTTTATACCCATCCGGATCATTGATTCGACATGGTATCTCAGCTGTAATTATATCATTTATCTGGGATGGGGTTTTGCATTTCAACTCTTCTTCTAGCAATAGTAGGATATGAGCATGTGGCAGTCCATGTTTTTGAAATTCTATGACATACACAACTGAAATATAATTGGAAAAAAAACATAAAATAATACATAATGTATATATAAAATAGTAAACAGATTAAAATTATGGGTTAATTTTTATTACCTCCTCGTGACTTGCCAAAAATATGATGTTTTGTAAGGTCGTTTAACTGTTCAGTAAGTTTAATCTTGAACACACGCGTTTCCACTTCTGGACGGTCATGGACCTTTTGGCCCGGGACGTGCTTGAGCATTTTGATAAGGTTTTAAAATGTACCTTTTTGAGGGGTCGTTTAAGCCCTTATTTGATCACTTTTGTATCCGTTATTACTTAATATCGTTCCTTTTCACTTTTTAGGTATCTTGAAGGCAAAATGCTACTTATTCGGACGAAAAGGCGAATATACAAAGAAAATGCCAAAGTCAAGAATCGAGACACTCAGTCTTTGGGCCCGAAGGCGGCGTCTAAGCACAACTAGTGACGCCGTCGGAAAACTTTTGTGACGGCTCAAGAGTCAAATTGCTCATTTACAAGTGGCGGCCGGGTTTTAAAAAGTATGGTGTCGCAACTCGACGGCCTAGATTTGATCGGGCGGCGTTAGAAGCATAAGGTGGCGTCGTCGCAAGACTAACGTGTCCAAGAGCGAAACCCTAATAACGGCGACCCGCGGTGTCACAAATCAAAGGGTGGCGTCATCGCATGTGTAATCTTATATATAGAATCCGAATTTTTTAGTTTTCGATGTGTAGTCTTTTGGAGTAAAACCTAAACCGAACCAAAGGCATCTTGTACACGGTATTTTAGGGTTCCATACCCTATCTTACATCAAGATAAGTGTTATACTTCATTAATTCAATTATGTCTTCCATTAATTGTGTGTATGCTTTCATGTTTTCATGTCGGCTAATTTACTTGTGTGTTTGCTTAGGAATATAAAACTTAATTAATGAATATTGATTGGTTGTCTCTTATCTTAAGTGTTAATGATCTAGTATTGCAATAGATCATCCGTTGTGTAGTTAATGCTTGATTAATCTTTGTGAACCATAGCTTATAGTACCTAGGGTCATTGTAGGCTGAACCATCCGAAGAGTACCTTAATGTTAAGTTTATAAATCCTAGAGATTTTGTAGGCAATAACCTTTAGTAGTTTCAAAGAGTTAGGTGATAAGGTTTTAAAATGTACCTTTTTGAGGGGTCGTTTAAGCCCTTATTTGATAATTTTTTATCCGTTATTACTTAATATCGTTCCTTTTCACTTTTTAGGTCTCTTGAAGGCAAATTGCTGTAATGGCACTTATTTGGATGAAAAGGCGCGAATATATGAAGAAAATGGCCAAAGTCAAGAATCGAGACACTCGGGCTGCAGGAACTGAAGGCGACGGCGTCACTACTTAACTGCGATGCCGTCGTACACATTTTGTGACGGCTCAGTTGACAAATTGCTTAATATCAAGTGACGGCTTTAGGTATTAAAAGAGTAGGCGTCATGACTCAGACGGCCTAGATTTGATCCGGCGCGCGTCGAAGTTAAAGCCGGCGTCACAACCATAAGGTGACGACGTCACAAGTCGCAACATGCATGCCAAGTAAATCTTGTTTGGCCATAACTTTTGCATCTGAACTCGGTTTAGGTGATTCAAAAGACCACGCGACCGAGCAGAAAATCTACGGTTTTGTGAAAAAAGTCGTCGCAACACCATCACTCTTTAGGTGTGACGACGTCGCTCTTTCTTGACGTAAAATCGCCTATAAATATAACATTATAACTTCACTTTTTGTAAGCCCTAAACCTAAGTCCGATTCGGGGTTTAGGTAGGTGTTTTTCGGCAACAAAGGGTGTCAAACACTCTAGAAACATCGTGTAATGGTTTGTTTGTTAATCCAATCCTATGGTATGTCTTCAATTATCATAATTGTTGCTTGCTCTTCATTAATTATGCTTGGCTAATTCATCTAGTATTTGCTTATGATTGTATGAAACTTGTATATAATTAATTAGATCTTATTGATTTCTTAGTGATGCTTGTGTCTATCTTCATCATTAGGGTGTGACAATTTCAATGAGTCTAATTTGTTTAGTTTATAATTCTTGCACCCTACTGTCTCTTGTTTGATTGGTTGTCTCTTATCTTAATTGTGATTGACCTAGTATTGCGATAAGTCATTCGTTGTGTAATTAATGCTTGATTAATCTTTGTGAACCTTAGGCTATAGCACTTAAAGCGGTTGTAGGCTAAACCATCCAAAGAGGGCCTTAGAGTTAGAGTTTATAATCCCTAGAGGGTTTTATAGACGAGACCCTTTCGTAAGTTCAAAGAGTTAGGGATAAACGCATACCCTACGACTTTAGACACACAACGCGTTAAGAGTAAGGACGTGACAATTCAACCATCAATAGGACGTGACAATTCATGAGGTAGAATTAGATAGCTAGCAAGGATTAATACATCATAAGTAGATACGCTTCACGTTCTTGGTAGACCTATAATTTAGTTAGTATCTTTTGGGATAGTTGACTAGCAACTAATTCCACCCTCCCTCCAAAACCGAGATTCATAAAATATAAAATACAAAATAATCATCCTCACCTTTAGACTTAAATCGACATACACTTCACCTAACGACACTATTCCCTAGAGAACAATATCAATACCCGGTGACACCTAATACTACACTACAATGATTAGGTTCATTGCCTGGGTGTTATAAAACTTGCTCAAGAAAAGGAAGTTCCTTTGACCCGAACGACGCGTGTAGCGTTATCAAGTTTTAGGCGCCACCGCGGGGAATAGTTATTGTTTTGGCTTGATTTCTATCTCGTTTAGGTCTACTCACAAGATTCCTATCAAGTGATATTTTTCTTTTTATTAGCTTCCTTGTAGTCTATCCCCCTTCTTTGTGCCTTTGTTCGTAAAACTTGTCCATTGACTCTTCTGTTCACCATTATGGAGAATGCGAATCCACTATATCCGCGATTAGGTTTTTTCATAAAAAATTATGATATTACAAAAGCGGATTATTCAAGACGGTGGGAAGAAAGTAACCAAGTCCATAAACCTTTTGAGGGTTTTACCATTCCATCAAGCCCACAAAACACCTCATCTAGTGAAACCTATGCTTCGTATGAGCCTTCACCCAGGATAGACTTTCGTGAACAACCTCCATGTTTAGAAACTATTGTTAGTGAGGCCCTTAGGAGAATTGACCAAATCTGTGAAAATATTATGGTAAGCAACCAAGCATTAAACCATAAGTTGGATCAATTACTAAGTTTGGTTTCATCACGACCTAAGGAAATAGCACATGATGAGCATATAGATGATGTAGATGTGATTGAGGATAAGGTGAAAAGTCTAGACCCACAAGGTATCCCACAAGTCCCACCATCGTTTAAGGCATACACACCGCACGTGACTTACCCGGAAGTAGTAGGAGAGACTTTAGGAATCCCGATGGAGGTAGAACATTTGAACCAAACGCAACTGGAGAATATAGGTTTAAATACTTGTAGTCTCAGTCTTACTCTTAGTTCTAGAGAATTTCCTAGTATTGATAAACCGGAACCTCAATCTTTACTTCCATCCTTAGATTAACGAGGAACCGACCTACCCATCAACCAATTTAGTCCGGGTAGTTTTAGGATGAAGGAAGCCATTCACATGCCCCCTTAACCTCACGTGACATATTTCCACCCTAAGGGTGTGTATCGCTACTATCACCCGCACTTAAACTTAAGTGTAGGGAAAACTTCCCCTTTATCTGTTAAATAAGGGTAGAGTCAGGCTCATGACTCAAACAAAAACAAGCGCTTCTTGAGAGGCAACCCATGTGTATTTGTTTTTCATTTTCATTTGTGTGTCGTATATCTTTTATTAATTGTTTATTCTCATGTTTGAATTTGAAAAAAATGCTTTATTTTGTCTTTAACCTCATCTTAATTACATATAAAGGTATTTTACATAAGGGATAAGTGTAGGAGGATTACACGTTTTCAAAAGAAAGCGTGAACATGAGAATTACAATTATTTAAAAGATATACATGTGTTTGTTCAAGTCAAATACTTGTATCGAGTCATAATGGATGTTATTGCGTGAAATTTTTCCATTTTAAAGATAAAAATTTTCCAAAATTTTTCAGAAAATCGCATACCGTTTGTTATGATAACTGACGTCGCTGGTTCGACAACAGCGTCGGGGAGGAGTAGAAACTTCTTACTACTTTTTCTCGTTTTACGTACTACTTATAAATTTTGGAATTTTCGGTCTTAATTTTCTAGCAAATCGCAAACATCCATTCCACAAGCATTATATCTTATTTAAGTGCGGAATTACATCTTGTTTTGATTTTGTTTGTTCGGTTTGATGCGTTGGGTTGTCTGTTTTCTTAAAGTGTGCAGGTTTTATTTATCAAGAAGAAGATACATAAGATTGGAATGAGCTTTTCACGCATACATTTTTCTTGGAAAGGATTTAACCACTACTCACACACGGATCCTACCGAGCTAATCATGGGAGTACTAGTTTCTTTCATCTTTTATTACCTTCCATTATCATAACTTTGATACTTTCGGGAACATTGGGGACAATTTTCGGTTTAAGTGTAGGGAGGAAAATAAAGCGGAACTTTGAAACTATGCTTATCCTTGATTATTTGCTTTGTCCAATTGTATTTGTGTAATAAACCATGAGAAAATGTCGGTTAGGGTAATTTTAGCACCAAATTTAAAATTTTCATGACATATAGGAGTGGGCCATTAGTTTTAACAAAAGCGTCTCACGGATAGGAAGTTGCATGACTAGCACAAAAACCCTTTACCACCTAAATTCCACCCAAAATGTGAGGATCTCCCTTAGATTAGTAGGAATTAAAAGCATTTATCTTCAATGCTTAGAGTGTGAACCGGTAGTATATTAGATTCTAGAACTTTTTTTGTGATGCATTCCGAGATCGCTAGTAAGACTACATGTAAAACCTGAAAATCTAAAACATGAATAAAGACTAAAATACCCTTGAAATCGAAATTATAAAATACGTAAAATACATTTATGTTCATTTAACGAAATTAAAATCTAACTTATGAATAATTAAAACCTATAGAATATATTTAAGAAATCGACATTGTATGACGAAAGTTAAACGTCTCGCATAAATAGTTGGGCCTCGCCTTTCGTTTATTTGTGAACCAAGTTGGGTCGTTCGTTTTGTTGGTTTGGACTCAGCCGAGAGCCCACTTGGGCCGTGTTTCTTTGTTCGGTTGGATCGGCGAATCCACACACCTCAAGCCTAATCCGATTTGTACCACCTATAAATACAAACACATTAACACAAATTGGAACCCTAGTTTGCAAGTTTGGTATTTTCTTTGCCTCTTCTTTTCTTTTCTTTCGCCAATTGCTAACACCCCTTGGTGTCAAGTTTTGGTTCCAACGTGACAAGCTAAGGTATAACTACGTTCTTCTCGTCTCACTTTGATACACCTAACGTTATTTTATGTTGTAACATGTTTTGTTTTTAATCGAAGCTTGTGTTTTGCCGAACCATATGAAACCGAAACAACATATATGAATCGGACCTTATAAATATTAGAGAGCATGTATTGTAATATGTGTTGTGTGAATCGGTATTAAGTATGTCGAGCTATATGTAAACCGAACCACATATATAATAAATCGGCCAAGGTATAACATGCAAACGTAAATATGTAAGGTACGAAGAGGAGTTAGGGTTTGTGTAAAACATGGAAGTCGAAACATATATATTAGCGAACCATGTGAGTGTTTGTGAGCGTGTGTTAAATGAGTAAAGAACATGCAAAACCTAAACCCTAAGTGATGTGTTAACCGAACCAATTGGTTTGTGAACCGTGTATCATCTTGCGTGTGTTGTGAGTCAAGTGAGCTTGTCGATATGTAAAGCGTAATGCGTGCTCATATCTTTTCAAGCTATTGTGCATGTGTGTGTCAATGTGTATCTAATCCGGATAATAAGTAACTTTTATTGTCACATGAAATCATAAGCGTGCATGGGTATAAGAGTTGACGATAATATGTATATAAGTAACGTATGGTTAAAGTCAATTATTGTTAGAAACCAAGACCTTGATAGATCTTAAGCACTCGGGGATCGTTAGCTTTGCCTATGTAATCACAAGCAAACTAATAGAAGATCTCTACAACTTGGTATTGATGGCGGAAAATAAATACAAGTTATAGTAACTAAGAACACTTTTGATCCTCTATGGATCTTTGATTATAGAAACTCTATGTTTGGATAGAATACAAGACTTGAGAAACTTGAGAAAAGCTTATCTATTACAAGATAATGTGGTTTCTTATATAAGCAAGAAACCCTAATAGCGTTGACAATTTACGCTTCTACTACTATACTAGACTAAGCATGCAACTAGACAAGCATGCAACTAATCATATTGTTTTGTTAATCATCGTGTTTATTACGAGTAAGCTCTACATGTCTGGCGCCAACCTATACATACAGTGACTTTTACTCTAAAGTGAGCTTATCTCTCTCGTGGTTCCACTTTCGTGACAACACTTTATGCGCTTTATCACTTCTTTGAAGTATAACCCGGCGACATCATTTCTTCTTCTTGAGAATCTCTTGACTAAAGCTTGGCGAGAATCGGTAGCTTGTGCTTGGCGAGAATCGATAGATTACCTTAATTCCCAACAATCCTCCCTAAGCGGAATTTGACTAGGTTAAGTTCGGTTTCCTTGATAGATCTATAATCTTTGTTGAGGATTGTAACATTTTCCTTGAGGATTGTACCATGATGTGGATTCGACAATGAGTGGGCGGTAACGAGGATCGTGACAAAGAGTCGGAAGAAGAACATCTCTATGATGATTGAGCGTGAAATACGGATCTTTGCGACAACATGTGACATCATGTACCTCAAAACATATAAGTTCAATACTATTCTCATCACTTCCGGTGTGTTAACTCTGTGAGAGGTGAATCATCGAAATTAATGGATTTGATGTCTCTTTACCAATAGCCATTACTCTGGAGTAGCCACATGTTTGAGTTCGAAAACTATGGTACATTGATAACCATCGATTTATTGGCAAACCGGCAACCATATAAGCGGTTTGTCTTGTCTTTACACATGGCCGTTTGCTCGGGACTAGTCAATTCTTAGGATTGGTGAATTGAAAACCAAATATGGATTGATTGTCTTTACCACATGCCATATACATGTGGACTAGCCAATTCTTGGATTCCAAGCGAGGAATAGACCATGGTGAATTGATGACCATACAACTCTCGTGATTAAGCATGGGTGGTTGCGAACCCTATGATTTTGAGCAAACCATTACTGACTATCAATGATTTGATGTGTCTTTACCAAAATTGTACCCTTTGGACTAGCTAACTCTTTGATATACAAAAGGTACATCGGGTGAGTTAAAGACCATCGGGCAAAATTCTACATAAAAGTAGTTTTTTTTTTTTTTTTTTTTTTTTTTTAACTAAAACAATTTATAAAAGCGAAAAAGCTTAATAATAAGTTGAAAAGGAAAATATAAAACCTAATTTTATTAAATAAGCGCTATCACTATTTTTAAAATGATGTTTTTGTGAATTAGTGAAAGTCGTTTACTTTTGTAAAAAAATTTGACAAAAATAGGCAAATATCACAAGAAAAGCAGATTAAAATGAACAAAACAAAGTAGTGCAGTGAGTACCAATTGTCCTTATGTGGAAGAAGAAGAGGCCTATTGCGGTTGTTGAAGTTGAGTTTTGATCAATCCCACGGTGTTAAAGCGATTGTCTTTCATTTCCCGGGATCGGAGGAATTTCAATTTCGACTCAACATCTTTTCCATAAGTCTTTTAGGCGAGAGGATACTTTCTTTCGGACAACAGGCATCTGGTGATTCCACCCTTAGTCTCAAGGACATGCAGGGAGAGGATAGAATCTCCAAGATGTAAGCTTCCACCGATGTGAGTTTTCCCAAATTGAAGATGCTTTCTTTGTTGGGAATATGGGAGTTCAACAGAACTTGAAAATCTCTGGTAAAACATCCCGAACCTTGTGGTTCCTTGTCACAATAATGAGTGGAAACTTGAGTGAGCAGAGAAATTAAGTCGACCACATCAATCAAGTGCGAAATTTCCTTTAGAAAAGTAAATTCCATTAAAATGGAGTCCCTCGATGAAGCACATTCATCTCATCATCCTTTAAGTTCCACCTATCAACCCATCGAGTTTCCATCGGAAAATCGATGTGACCACTCTATAATGAAAGTTGAGTCATCGACTTCAAGATCGAAAGGAGATATTTTAGCCATTCTCTTCTTCCTCTTCCGGTGATAGATATCCCTTGAGGAGCATTTTCATCTTCTTCATTGGTAGTAGGACTTGTATCGTGAGATGGAGGCGGGTGGGCGAAGTGCTTTTATCCTTTGGGATATCCTTATAGCCTTTTACATTTTGGTTTCTGCGAGATCGGTTTCCTTAACTTGAATCTTCTTTGTGACAGGTGTTCTTGTGGGAGAGGAGGCGATGCTTGGTGCTTGGGAGGAATGGAAGATGGTTCGTGATTGACTCTTGTCGATGAAGAAGCAACTTGAGGTTGCTTGGCGAGGAATATTGGAGAAGATTCTTTGGTTGTAGCATCATCGACCTTGAGTCTTTTGGCTTACGGGCGGCTTCATTTACGAAATCCTCTTTAGGTTGAGAGATTTTGCTAAGGATAATGATCTTTCTGCATGATTCGGTTATATTTGCGATCTGAGGACATGATCGGGAAAAGCCTTGACTTGCTTCATTGTTAGGCGAGTTGGACTACGAGTCTTGGTTTTCACCACCCTTCTTATTTCATCTTTAGTTGGAGGTTTGTTTTGGCCTTACGAGATTTGATTGCCCTCTTTTGTGCAAGTGCTTCTTGCCTCCTTTGTCTTCCACGAGCTCTCATTTGCTCAACATAATTGTCACGAGGAAATCTCCACCTAGTATACTTTGAGCTAGAAGGTCTTGAAATGACATGCTGAGTGAGGATATTCCAATGTTCAGCAGGCATCTTAACCCTCAGTTCATCTAGTTCTTTTCTTCTCTCAGGAGTTAGAGATGAAAATTCCTCTGTTCCAAGTTGTTTAGCCAATGCTGTATCTTCCTTTGACTTCTCAAACTCTGCTAATCTACTAGCTTGACCTAGTCTTTCCTCCTCAGTCACCAGGTTAGGACCAAGCTCATCTTCAGTGATCACATTTTTCCCTTTGTCATCGTTTGCTTAGCACATTCTTCTTGATAAGATCAACTACGAGAATTTCTTACGGGTACTTAGATCAACATGTTGATGTAGATTATCAAGCGATGTGGTCAAGGCGACATCATCGGGATGATCTTACGAAGGTGAAGGGTGCGATGGTTCTTGAGCAGATGAAGATTGACCAAGATGCGTAGATGCATCCTCCATTTGTATATCGGCGAGATGCGACCTTATCAACCACGGGTTCTTACGAAGCTTGAAGAAACTTTATGAAGATCGAGATCTCTTTCTTACGGTGTATAGAGCAGGTTTCGTCTTCTTTGATGAAGTGGCGACTCTGAGATGAAGGGTCATTGAGAGACACTTGACCAACATTTCTAGAGATCCAAAGGAGGAACTTCTTGCTCTTCATCGGATGAAACCACCAATTTCCTTTTGGAAGACCCTTTTAGGTTGTGCTCTAAGACCTTAATCGATTCTGCGGTTCTTCAATTTTGCCTCAAGAAGACTTGGTCTCTGCAAGCTCCTTTTGATTCTTAACCTCTGCGGCATACACATTGACAAGATCATACGAGATGAGAGTGTAATGGGGTCCTCGGCTCCACCAGTGATTGCTCTGTGGTAAGGGAGCCTCATTGGACCTTCGGGAGTAACTGGTCATGCTCAATGTGGGAATATCTTCATCAAGAGGATTCCTCACAGGACTTGGTGTGGGAGGTCTATTAAGATCTACCTCAACATGAGTATCAAGTGTGGGTGGAGGACTGGGACAGGGTGGCTGGTCAGGAGCAACGTGAGTTGCTTCAGCAGTAGAAGATGGGTCCTCATCAATGTTGACCAATGGATTACCATCGGTAGCAGGTGAAGTAGGAGGATTATGAGCCACATTCTCCTCATTAGCGACCTCATTACCTTGGGGCAACATAGCGACTAACAAGGGATGATGTTCCCGCGAAAGTGAGTTTTCATGGTTGCAAACAATTTAGCGATCAAGGAACTTATAGGATAAAAAGCTTGTGCTTGGGTAGAGGTGTCTAAAATGATTTGTAAAAACCTTGGGTACATTAAAATTTTCCCTTTGTCTTTTGAATATTTTCAACCATGTTTTCGAAAATATACTTAGAAAAATTGAAAGTTACCCTTGAGAAAGACACACAATACCATATCGGTGCGGTTGAATTGGTCCCATCCTCGGTCTTGTTGCTCATGCATTGGGCGATGTGTGAACCAAGAACCTCCATTTGGGCGAGTTCCTTCTTTAGCCACATATCGGTTCTAGTACCACGATAGCCAATAGCCATAGCCCATTCAACATATCTTCACGATTAGAGTAAAATGCTCCATCGGCATCTTCGGTGAAGCTTCCTTCTTATTAGGTCCTCTGTCACTATGTGCTCTGTTCAGTCAACCACGACCCTAATCTACATCTCGCTCCTCTTTCCGTGATTGCCCAAAATTGAGTAACGGTGATTCATATATCTCATTTGGAGAATGAGTTAGAGCATAACGAATCTTGGACCTTTTCAGAAATTCCACCATTGGTTCGTAGAGTTCATAACCTTTGCCATTACCCAGAAAAGCAACTTTGTTGTGATCATATTTGAATTCAAGACCCATGAGGAATATGAGTGTTTAGGATTATGATTTTGAAATGGTGAGAGTTTGTGTAAGTGGAATGAGAGGGAATTTGTTAGATTAAGGCGGTGATGGTGGATGAAGTGTTTTGCCCAAATTATGGTCAAAGAAAAATGGACCGTTTGGTTGACCATTCTTGGCGTGTATGACATCTTTGACCCGACCCAAAATAACACTTGGCGAAACACAAGATCAATCTCTTTGAAGTTATGGCATCGATAGAATGCATCAAAGATAAGAATATCTTGATAAGTTTCTAGAATTCTTGTGCCACCCACTTGCATTAAACTCGTTGAACCTTGAATCCGTCTATAAAATGATCCCAATGTAACTCATCTTTTCACCAAGATCCCCAAATATTTACCACAAACCCTAGAAGCCAAATAACCTCAATTAACCCAATTGCACTATGACTACCAAACACGAGGTCATAGATCTCACTTCCTCGACTTCCTCATCCTCTTCATCATCATCAGTGGTGAATCAAACCCATGGTTCTCTTACTTTCCTCAACCCTATCCAAGACCTAAAAATCACCCTTTCTTTCTTCTTGAGAAGATGGCGGTGTAGTGAATCCAAGTGAATCTGCGATGATTACGATGACTCCTATAAGGAGGAACTTCTTACTCCCGACCTCCGGCACCTCGGTCTCAACAAAGACCTCGTGCGAGAATCCGCCACTCCCAAAGATAGAGAGGTGGTTCTTGGTCTCAACTGCGCCATCTTTTGGTGCATAAACACCCATCGTATAGAAGAAGGGCTTGAGGAGGGTGGATCGATTGTATTCGATTGAAATGAGTAGATGAAGCACAAAGGACACGATAGTTCTCTTCGTCATCCTACGTGGTCATCGTCATCGTCAATCGTTTTCATCAATCCATCCTCCATTTTGGTCCTTAGCATCTTCGTCGTTACGGTGGTGCATATCCGACCGGCCGGTTAGGCGAATGGGTGGTTATGCAAGACCTGAAACAAAGCCGACATTTAACGCATATCCGACATTCGATTTGAAATGAAAGATATCCATTAGATTAGGCAGCTTGAGGATGCAAAATAAGTAGGTTGACTTTATGTGGGTATGGCGTAAAGCATTTCTTGAATGAATGAATGAACAATTTGACTTCAATTTCTTTTCTTTCGATATTATCTTGATGAGAATCAAATTGTATGCTTGACATTTGATATCGAAGAAACAAGCAACACTTTTGACTATCTAACCATGTATAAATGAGCCACTCTTGATGAATTTGATCTTGATCATGGGATGTATAAGCGCAATCCGGATACGGAAAAGACAAAATGCGATGCGAGACAAGCGCAAAACAAACACTAAAACATACACAACAACAACAAACAAACTAGAAATATTAGAAGTTAGTGTTAGATTACAAACTAAAATATAAAGACAAACAAAAATCTGCGAGTGAATATAAAACAAACAAAAATCTGCGAGTTTGCACAAATCCTCCACAGGCATATGCCTCCCACGAGGCCTATGCCTCCCTCAAACTATCGGTCAAGGGTTTAGCATACCAATATTGACCACGAGGTGTTGAAACCTTGGTCCATCAAAGCCTTTGTTAATAGGTGCCACATTATTATCGGTATGGATTTTAGCCACTTTTATCAAATGTTTTCATAAGCATCTCTTATAAAGTGGTGCACGATTTCAATGTGTTTAGTTCATTGTGAAAAGCTGGATTTTGACTATGCGAGATGGTACTTTGATTATCTATATGAATTGTAGTGTTCATAAAGTTGTACCCATAGTCCGATGATTGGTTACGAATCAAAGGACTTGTCCGGCGGTTTCTGTGACAACGTATTACCTTGATGGTTGAGGTGGCCACAATGGTTTGTTTCTTGCATTGCCAAGAAATCAACCTTTGCCTAGAAATTGGCGACCTCGGTTGTGGATCTTCTATCGGTTGCACCGGCATAATCACATCCTTTGAATGCTTCTAACTTGAAAGGAGATTCTTTTGGGTACCAAAGGCCTAAAGAGGTTGGCCTTTGAGGTACTTAAAGATCTTCTTGTGACATTGAGATGGGAAGCAAGTGGGTGACTTGATGTCGAGAAACAAACAACGGCGACAAGCGTAATGTCGGGCCTTGAAGGCATTAGATACATCAATGAACCAATCATGGACTGTCTGGATGCACATTCACGGTAGATCTGGTTCATTATTTGCTTTAGTCTTTGGAGCTTCATAAGGTGTGGTGGCGATCCTAACACCTTCCATACCAAACTTCTTGAATGTCCTCACATATTTATCTTGTGAGATAAAGATGCCATCTTGTTCTCTTGAACTTGGAGACCCAAAAGAAAGTAAGTTCTCCCATAGCACTCATTTGAAATTCACCCTTCATAAGTTCCTCGAATTCCCTGCACCAAGCTTCATTTGTGGAACCAAAGATAATGTCGTCACATACACTTGTACGAGAATGATGTCGGAGTAATTCTTCTTGAGGAGCGAGTTTTATCAATAGCTCCTCTCTATAGCCATGCTTGACGGGGAATGAAAGCCGAGCATACCAAGCTCTTGGAGCTGATGTAAGCCATAGAGAGCTTTAACAACTTTGTAAACATGATTTGGGTGATCGGGTCTTCAAATCCCTTTGGTTGAGAGACATAAACCTCTTCTTCAATCTCACCATCTGAGAAAAGCACCTTTGACATCCATTTGATACACCATGAAGCCCATATAAGAAGCATAAGCCAAGAAAATGCGAATTGCTTCAACTCGCAGCAGAGCAAACACTTCATCATAATCAATTCCTTCCTCACATACGAAGCCTTGTGCTACCAACCTTGCTTTGTTTTTAATCACAACACCTCTAGAATCTCTCTTATTCTTGAACCCACTTTGTCCCAATGGCATATTTGCCATCGGTGTAGTGGAACCAAGATCCACACTTGCGATTGTGAAATTGTTGCATCTCTTCTTGCATTGCTTCTAGCCAACTTCGAATCATTAAGAGCTTGAGATACCTTTGGTTGGTTCCACTTGAGAGAGAAAACAAGCAAGCAGACAATGTTTGAAGTACGTGTGATTGTCTCTTTGTTGGTTGGAGACATAAGAGAAAAGCAATCTGTCAAATTGAGGACTTGTGATAGCCCTTGAGTTCGGCGGTGCGGAAGATCACCTATGATGTTGGATTGAGGATGAGCAATATTGATCCTCACGAGTAGCGATGGGGTTGACTTCAATGGATGAATCAAGATTAGTGATGGTTGGTTCAAATTCATCATCATAAGAGGGTGAGGTGAAGATGCCGACTTTGGGTTGATGATTTCCTAGATCGAAGGTTTTGGAAGCGTGTATAAGGTTCACCAAAGTGCGAAGATACTCGGTAGGAGCATAGCCTAGCCTTGATTTGGGGATGGTGGGTGTCTCAAGGTGAACTTGGCAGAACGTTGTTTCTGCGACTTCTTCATTAGCCATCCCTTCTTTCGGTTTCTGCTTCAAGCTTGGCGGACAAATTCTTGAGTGCGAAGCCTAGCAAGGTCCTCAGCATAATGAGAGTCATCTTCATCACTTGTATCATCAACATCCTTGGAGGTGGTACCTGCAATATTGTTAGGAGAGAAAGAAGGCACAAGTATGGGTTGCTCATCATCTTCAAACTCATTTTCAGAGTCATCATTCAAGGGACCTGCAATGTCAGTGGGAGAGGTTGGAGACCCTGCATTTTGATTAGCCAAGTGTCTAGTGTAGCCCAAAGAGTCAGTTAAGTAGTCAAGATCAAAAGACCACGAATGACCCTGTCCTTGAACATTATGCTTATCTTCAAAAAATCTCAGGTTCAACGTCTCCTCTATCTTCTTAGCTTGCAGTTGTACACCACTGTAGGCCTTACTATGGTGAATAACCCACAATGTAGCCATCATCGACCTTCTCATCAAATTTTCCCAACGGATCACTTGTGTTTAGAATGGTCCTTGACAACGAAAGGTTTTAGGTAGTGAATAGCGGGAACTTTTCAAAGAAGTTCATATGGGGTTTTAAGTTGTGGTGCAGTAATGGACACCTGTTGAGCACATAGCGAGGCGGTGCCATGACTTGATCGAACATGGTGGGCGGCTTAGAGTGCGAAAGCATGGATCTAGCGACCTCTATTAAGGTTCTATTCTTTCTTTCGGCCACCCCATTTTGTTGTGGGGTTCTTGGATTACTATAGTCCCTTTTATGCCTTTTGACCCACGAGTTCTATAAGAATAGCATTTTGAACTACGTCCCATTATCACACCTAATACCTTTAACCTTTTTGTTCAAGCGATTTTCAACAAGAGTGATGAATTCGATCGACGCTTGAGATGTTTCATCTTTGGTTACGAGAAAGAAAACCCAACAAAATCTGCTAAAGCCATCGGTGATTACCAAGCGCGAAGAACTTATGATCAATGCTTGACTTGAGTTGGACCAAGCGGATCCATGTGAAACAGCGAAGAGGTTCGATAATGATGCTCATAGCATTGATAGCTTTGTAGAAGCTACGTGTTGTTTTCCTTTGTTGCAAGCGACACAATTGTGATCATTTGTGAAGACTTTGGTGGGAAGTCCTTCAACAAGACCCATTTTGAGAGTTTGTTAATGGTCTTGAAGTTCACATCGCCATTCTTCTATGCCATTTAGTGGACTCATCAAGAGATGCTTTAGCCACCAAGCAAGTGAGGTCACCACTGGTTGAACTTCATTAAGGTTGAATGTGTATAAATTGTGAGTACGAGGAACCTTGATGGGAATTGAAGTTTCTTACGGGGTTTGAAGTCTTTAGGCGACACAAGACATTCATTCTCGATGAAGAGAACTTTGTTCTTAGTGTCACGATTTGTGAAGCAGAGAACAAGTTGAAATCTTGAAGTTCTTTAACAAAGTACACATTTTCAAAATCCGGATGAGGTGTTTTATGGTGCCTTTCCTGTGATACTCCATCACTTCCTCCAAGCGTTACATTGCCTCCTCCTTCTATAGGGACAAAATTGTGCATCATATCCTGTTCCCGGACATGTACGGAACAACCACTATCAACAATACCAATATTCTTATGCTTAAGGGATGATCCTACAAACAACAACAAAAATATATCAAGCAGTTAGTATGCGGAGGAGGCTCAGTCATTCTTGACTTGAACACGCCTTATGGATCACGAGTTTAGGGCATGAAGTTTTAGAGGATCCACCATTGTTCTTGGTCCTCCATTGATAATTTGGTCCTTGTTGGTCCAAGAACAACTCTTTGAGGGCTTGGCGGTGTTCCCATATCCCTTCCGGCATACATGGAGTCAACATATGTAGGCCAATAGTCATGTTTAAAGTATGAGCTCGTTGGTTGGCCATAAGGTCTAATGTTGAACTTCTCCAATGAGAGTTAGTTTTAGGCGCTTGTGGGACATAAGGTGGTATATTAGCAACATTGGTCGATTAGGTTTGTGTTTACGGGAGTAGCACATGCACCCAATCTTTGTTCATAAAATCACAATCCTTTATCAAATGAAATTCTTGCCACATACAAAACATGTCTTCTTCTTAGAAGTTTTATTCACACGGAAGATGTTGGATTACATGCGAAGTACTTAAAGCAGATACATTCAAGGAATTGTTTTAACGGTGATTATTCAAACATTTAAAGATAAGTCTTGAGAAAGCTGTCTTGGAAGATGATTCCTCGTGACTTCCTAGAAGGCTCACAAGTAGGCTGGGTGCGAGGCTTGGGTGTTGGTTCGGGCTTGGGAGGTCGGACTTCTCATTTGAATCACAACTTTCATAGGAGGTAGACCCTTGATCCGATGAGTTGTCCTTTGTCGAGCAAGAGACAAAATCATTAGATGAGGTATCGAGTGCAGCAAGTCTTTGGACTTTTGCCATATAAGTGATGTGATCCATCAAAGTCAGCGATGATGGATAGGTGCGTGGGCATGAACTCACCTCTAATGGGTCCGAGGGCGACATGTAATTCACCTTCTTTTACAAAGTTAGCTAACCTATTTGGTGTGGATTCGACCATCATACTTAGCTTCTACTCCTACATACTTTTGAAAGCCTAGTCCTAAGCGGAGGTAGCTGTTTGTTGTTATAGATTTGACTAGCTAACTTGTTTCCATTTACCAACCATTCTTTATGCATAGCTATTTCCTTAGCTAGTTTTCCTTAAGCTCTAGGTTTTCGGATCTGACTTCATCCTTAGCTTTCTCGAGACAGTTTAAGTAATTATTTGCAACTTCTAGATCAAGCTGTAAAACCTTTATCTTTTCTTCATAAGCAATTTGATTCTTACGAAACCATACTTTTGTCTTTCTCTTGTTTTTAATGCTAGTTTATGAGCTTCATTATCAATATAACATGCATCAAACTTAGGTTTCATAGCATCAAATTCTTCCTTAAGTTCATTGTATCTAAGACTACGACCAAAAATACAATTGTGTACACGAGATAATCCCATTAAGGCAAGCGATCATGCCTTTCATCCAAAGTGCACCTTGCAAGCGGTCAAGCTTATCGGTATCACGAGCTTCCTCATTAACGAGTTCATGTGTGGTCCAGTTGACTGTTCATCCATGGTGAGGAGGCTGCTGAAGCTCGACTTCCTGCTTTGTTTCTGCGATAGGAAAATATTTGGCTCCATCTCCATTCTTTACGTCCTTGCATTCTCTAGAAATGCCCCATCGATGACAAGAGTAGCACGACTTTCCCCTATCAAAGCGGTGGTTCCTTTCCTTGAAAACAAACTTCCTTCGACCTTCTCTTCAAACCTTTTGATGTCCGGCGGTGACAAAGCCACTGCATTTTCGACTTCATTTCCTCCATATCAAGAGGTCCACTTGATCAAAGTCTTCATATGCAAGATCTTCTTTGAGTATCATAGTCGACAACAAGCGAATGAAGAACATCCTCCATCACACTACTAGACCTAGCTTGAGAACTTGGTGGAGTGGGACGAGGGTTATGTGGTGCGGGGGAGTTGAAGATGATGATGGAAAGTAGTTGGAACTAGGAGATGATGGAAAATAGTTGGAGCTAGGAGCTTGTACCATCATGTTGGAATGAGATGTCCCAACAAAAGGCTGCATGGTTAGAAGAAGATGTACGGTGGGAGTCACGACATACGGTTCGAGGTTACGAGTGCATTGTATAGCTCATCAAGGTGAGCATATCCAACCCTCCTTTAGCCTTGAGTGCAATACTAACATGCAACCATGATGGTGGCAAGGACCTCAAGAACTTTGAGTTGCAATCTTCATTGTCGGTTTAGCATTGGTGATTCGGTGACTCGAGATCCTATGGAACTGTCGTATCCCTTGTGGATACCTTCTTCTTCGATATGTTGAAGTCACGAAGCTGTTGTCTTAGCATGGACTTCCTCATTCTCTTTGATTCTTCATTTCCACCAAACCTTGCTTTGAGAGCCATCCAAATATCTTTAGCATCATCCATATGATGAAAATCACATAGATGATCTTGGTATGGCTTGAAGCGAATGGTCTTCACTTTATGCTCTCTGCATGGCGGCACTTCTTGATGGTTTTGGTGGAGCCATGATAAACTTCCATCTCATCGGGAATCATCTTCTTTAGACTATTTCCTTTCTTTACTACCTCCCATGATTCCAATCAATATTGGAAATCAGTTTTCCATCTTCATAGTCCAAAGTTCATATTCTTCCCTCTTTAAATAAAAATTTACCATTGCTATTTGTGAGGCGAAATTTGTTGCATGGAAGTGGTGTTGGTGTTGGTGTTGTTTGTGTTGGTGACTTCATTTTCGATGTCGATCCGGGCATGGTGAATGAATGTTTGGTTGTATGGGGTGAGGCGGTTCTTAGTATCGTAGAGACTTTCAGAGGCTCGATACCACTTGTTATAAACCAAGACCTTGATAGATCTTAAGCACTCGGGGATCGTTAGCTTTGCCTATGTAATCACAAGCAAACTAATAGAAGATCTCTACAACTTGGTATTGTAGCGGAAAATAAATACAAGTTATAGTAACTAAGAACACTTTTGATCCTCTATGGATCTTTTATTATGGAAACTCTATGTTTCGGATAGAATACAAGACTTGAGAAACTTGAGAAAAACTTATCTATTACAAGATAATGTGGTTTCTTATATAAGCAAGAAACCCTAATAAGCGTTGACAATTTACGCTTCTACTACTATACTAGACTAAGCATGCAACTAGACAAGCATGCAACTAATCATATTGTTTTGTTAATCATCGTGTTTATTCTGAGTAAGCTCTACATGTCTGGGCCAACCTATACATACTGGTGACTTTTACTCTAAAGTGAGCTTATCTCTCTCGTGGTTCCACTTTCAAGTTATGTTATATGTGACAACACTGTATGCCTTTATCACTTCTCCCTACAAATGTTGCCTTATTGAAGTATAACCCGTGGTGACATCATTTCTTCTTGTTCACTATATTCCGTATTGAGAATCTCTTGACTAAAGCTTGGCTTTGGGAGAATCGGTAGCTTGTGCTTGGCGAGAATCATTAGATTACCTTAATTCCCAACCTTTGTTAATTTTGCTAATCGTTTGAATATCGTTCGGATGGTTCAAACTCGTCGAACGGATAACTCGGAAGGGACGATGATGCTCTAACATGGATGATGCGATTGCTAATGCTCTCAACACTCTTTTCCCCGGTCTCACCACACGAGATAATGACATGGGTGATCAACAACATTCGTGTCGAGTGGTGCTTGGGTAGTGGTGGAGGTAATCAACCCACCGGCATTCACACTTGGCTCGGCGTTTGGTAAGCTTAAGCCTCTTTCTTTTAAGCTTCTTTGCTACTCCCAGCCGAGGCCGAGGTGGATCACTCATATTGAGAAGTCATTTGAAGTATTGGGTTGTGGAGACGAGTTTAAGACTCGTTTGGCTACATTTAAGTTGGAAGGTGATGCATTGAATTGGTGGAAGGCACTCAAGCAGCAAGAGGAGGAGATGCTTTTGCTATTACTTGTACATGGATTGAATTTCGTACTATCTTCTATAACCGTTACTTCCACGATCTTTGAACGACAAAGGTATGAGAGGGATTATCGGCGATTTACGGTTTGATCATGAGAACTCCAATGAGTATGATCTTGGCAGAAACCGTCAAGTTCTTTCACGCAAGGCGTAAGAAAACTTAAAACGACTTGACCGAAATCAATGAAGATCGGGAGAGTATAGTGTTTCCCGGTCGTTAAGTCCCAACGAAGTGTGCGAAAATAGTCAAGCGATGTAGTGATCGGGAGATTTGAACGGAAAAGGATTTGATATGATTATAACTAAGGAAAAGCCAATAAATTACAACGGCTTAAATGCAAATTAAAGGAAATTAAAAGATAAAATCTATTAAATAAACGCTATCACTATTTTTAAAATGATGTTTTTGTTTTTATATTTTACAAAGCGAAATTAAAATCTCTGTGACGTACAAATAAAAAGCGTGAAATTTACACAATATAAATCCTAAAATATGAAAAATACATTTTACAAACCTAATGATATAAGAAAATTTATAGAAAAGAAAATTATTTTTATAACTATTTATCTAATTATTATTAATTAAAACTATTTTTAACTATTTAATAATTACCTAAAATACAAGAAAATAGGAAATAAAGCTAGAAAAATAAAATTAAGACTTAGAAAAGTCTAAAATAACAAACTAAATTTTCAAAACTATTTTTGTATTTTATGACTATTTTCTATTTTCTAGGAATTTTAAACTATTAAAACTATTTAAATTGTTTAAAAATAAAATTTAACTAAGAAAAATATGGAAAAATACTTTTTGGCTTTTTATATTTATCTTAACTTAAGAAAATTGAAAAATTATTTTTTTGAAGCTTTTCTTAATTTTTGATGTTAAAAGCTATTTAAAAGTGCTTAAAAACTAAATAAAATGCAGAAAAATACCAAACAAGCTAGGAAAAATCTGAAAAATTCAGGAAATTCTTAAAATAATATTAGGAAGCTAAGAAAAATGGAAAATCATGGGGTTATGTGGCAGATTATGAAACTGATGATCAAAGTGCTTATTGAAATAAGCACTTTGATAGCAGAATGGGATCAAAGGCTACCAAGCGAAGATGAAGCTACAATAAGCTAAAGTAACCAAAATGCAATGAGAATCAACTAGTCCTATCCACTGGATTGCAAGTTGCAAAGATTTGATGTGATGAGCTTTTGGCTAAAGCAATGAATATGGTGTCTACTTTAAGCTAATGCATAGAACTCATAATAAGTGAAACTTCAAAGCAGTGGGACCATGAACTAGACACTGGTTGGGTATATGCAAACCAAAATCAGACCTTGCCAAGCTCAAATGAGCTTGTGGCAAAGTCTGCAAGTCTCTAAAAGACACATGCGGGGCTAATGCCTGCATTGTGGGGGTGGCATCATATTCACAAGCTCTTTGAGCTTGTAGAAAAAATCATAAAATCTACTAAAATAGCCATAAGACATTAGACCGGGAAGTTTTAAAACAACAAGACTTCTGAAATTGACTCGTAATTGAATTCATGAAAAATCCATCTAATCGACCCCAACAGCAGTTTATGCAAATTGACTTTTGAGCAAATATGGAAAGTTGACTTTTATGAAGTTTGCACACAATTTAAAGACTTATATTGATGTAATAAGGTGTAATGAAACTATTTCAAGATATAATTATGAAATATGAACACAAAATAAGGTTTTGATCTTGGAAAATTCCAACGAGAAGATCTTAAATCGAGTTAAAGGACATTTGACTTAGGCAAAAGTTATAAGTACAAAAGTAAGCGGATATGATCTCACTAAGGCTATACAAACATAGAGCATTAACATTTCACTCTCGAGCAAACACCTATGAGCGGGTTTATAAGCGAACCAAACACCTATTAAAAAGCATTAAACAATTCTAACTTGAGATGAACCTTTGAACAGGGTAGTACCAATGATCAAAATGAGTTTATAAGATCATATTACAACTATATAAACATATTAAGAACAGTTGTGACCACGAGATGCATACAGGCAAAATATGCAAATTTGGTTGAAACTTGAAAATCTAGGAACTTACTCGAATGAGTCCGGCATGTTTGAGACCAATACCAAACGAACTGGCCTAAACTAATCTATTCTAACCCATTTTCATCCTTATCAACCTCTGCATCATCAAGTTCATCACCATTCCATTCTTGACCAAGTTTTTGACTTTTATTGACCATAAGACAAAACTGCTTAAAGTTGTGATATGAGCTTGTGGGAAGCTTTAATAAGCCATCATAAGCTTGTTTAAGCTTATAAATAAGCTTCTAAAATCTTTGACACAGGAATTTAAGAGTTGAAATTTCAACAGTAGTCTTGAAAATATGAAATGATATTAAACCTTGAATTACACTTTAACACTGGATTACAACTTATAAAACAACTTAGTTTGATTATTAAAAACAGAAATTACAACAACATGACTTGAATTAAAACATGTAATTAAGAAACGACATTTAAAGAAAAAAATTAAAACTAACTACCAGTTCTTCTCGACTCCCTCTCTCTTTTATAGCTTTGAAAGCTTCCACATCTTTTAGAGTGAATCCGCACATTTTAGAGCCAATGGGAGGAAAGAGGTTAGTTTGGCCACTTTGATCATTTGGCGGAAATGGTTAAATTTGACTTATAGGGCTTTCATTCGCAACTAGGGGGTGGGGTTTGTAGGGGATGATGGGTGGGGATAAGGTGTGGAAGAGATAAGGGTGAGTTTGATGGGAGAGTGGGTTGCGGGGTGTGAGGCGACTTGGTGGGGAGAAACCCAAGCAGGAGGAAAAGGGTTGTTTGGTGGTTTGTTGACCGGGGTCCAAAAGAGAAGGGTCAAGGTTATTGGCGGTCGATTCTGCTTTGACAAGTCTTGAAGGGTTTAAGGTTTTAATTATAACAAGGACTAGACTTGTAAAAACGAAATCTCAAGGACCAAACTGTAATTTTCCAAAGTTGATACAAGGACTAAAGCTGACAAACTTCAATAGTACAAGGACCAGTTTGACAATTTCAAATTTTCGAGGACCAAACTTGACAATTTTGAAAGTTCGAGGACCTTTTCTCGCCATTTACAAAAGATTTATTCAAGGACCATTTTGACAAATTAGAATATTTGGGGACCTTGAATAACATTTCTCTTTATTTAGATTTACGTGGATTTGTTTTGACAACTTTTGAAACTTGGGGACTAAAGCGCCAATTATGCAAATTTGATCGTTTTCATCGATTTTGATATTTTGCATTTAAAACACATAAAACACTGATTTGTGATATTTTGATCATTTGATGCGTTTACGGTGTTTCGGATGTTTTTGCGTTTAAAGCGATACAAAATGATGAGTATTTACACTCATCAATCCCCCATTAAGATATTGCTAGTCCTAGCAATGTTTTGAGAAAACTTGATGGATTTGAAAACTCTTTACCAAAAGCCATCACGGAGTAGCCAAATGTTTTAGTTCAAGTAAGAACCTTGGTACATCGATAACCAAATGATTTTGAGCAAATCATATCAGAATGTGGTTTGATGTGTCTTTACGAGCCGTACCCATACGGACTAGCCAACTCTTAGATAAATTATTAGGATTATCTTTGGTGGTGATTACCAATTATGGTTTTTCACTTGCCTTTACCTGAGCCATAATCTTGCGGGCTAGCCAACTCTTCACTTTTGGGATATGGAATGAAAACCATACAATTTTGGGCAAATTGCAAGCCATATAAACGGATTTGATATATCTTTACCAAGAGCCGTTTGCTCTGGATTAGCCAATCCTTTTGTCTTCTGAGACATGGTGGGTGATTACCATTTGTTGTGTTTAGTACATAGTACTTCCACTAAAAATTTTAAAATTTGGCCATTTAGGGAAAAGGGACTAAAGGGTACATTTACGATCAAAATTAGCGAATTTCCCACACTTAGAAATGAATATTGTCCTCAATATTCAAAGTACCATTGTAATCTCGAAACTTAGAACGTAAAAGATAATATTACTAGCTAAGTGTAGAAACACAACAATTATTCTCTTTTTAATATTTACAATTTTCATTCATTTTTAGATCTATATACAACATGTGGGGCATCTCCCCACACTAGGGTGGTACACGGGTGAAAACCCATGTTAAGCTATGTTTTTGATTACCAGTCGCTAGCTTGACTCGACCCCGAATTAATTTGTTCATGGGGAAGTAAGTGGAAGAGACAATCTCCATCAGACTTTCATTCAAGATGTTTGGACAAACATTTGAGTACGTGAAAGTTCCACACCGATGAGATATACATAGAACCGGCTCAAAAATGATTAATGAAAATGCCGGGATCAAAGATAATGTCTTCACTCCCGAATGAGTGAAGAACAGGAGAAGCTACGGGATAGGTGAAGAAGAGAAAGAAAGTCATGATAAAGATCATGATTAACTCATCATCACTCACAGGAGAATTCATGGTTTCATGAATTTCATCTTTTAAGCTCAATTGGTCTAGACATATCCCAGGTGTGTCTAGATCAAAATAGAAGTTATCATACTCTGGTGGAGATATGATAACAGTGAGTTCATCTGAGAACTCCATGAAGGTGAATGAATCATATTGAGAATTGATATGAGTGGGTTCTTGGTGAACTCCTCCAATGTACATGATTCATAATTGGGAGAGAATTATGAGAATGAAAAGTGGTACGCCACTAATCTTCTCTCCCGTATCATTAGAATGTAGGCTTTCATTTCGGAATAGAATCATCGGAAAGAATGTCACTATCCTTAATGGGGATAGGAGATGAAATAGGTTTTCATTGAAAGCCTCGATTTTAGAAATGAGAAGTCGACATTCGGTAATGTTGCACGAAGTGCTTCATCTTTGATTTCGATGTCGATGCTTCATCATTCTCTTCTTCTAAGCTAACAAGCTCGGAAGGTAAATCTTCCACATAAGCGATGTCTCCACAAGATAGCGAATCATTATCATTAGAATCGGAGAACATCTCAATATGATCATTTTGGAAGACAAGAGGAGTAGGGATATCACACAAATGCTCGAGAATTCCCCTGACTCTCTTGGGATTGGGACAAGGTCCTCAACACTAGACTTTATGAATTCGTCCGATTCCTTTTCGAGAGCAGTGTCAAGCTCATCCCCATGTTTAGAGAGTGAGTGTGAACCTCGGGTGTGATAGCGATGGGCGAGGGAGTTGAGAAGGACTAGCGGTTATGGATTCTACAAGTTCCATTATTTCTCTGCTAGTGATTGATCATATTCTTTTCTCCCTGTATTTCCACGGATGGAATCTCAAGCGATGAACTTGATGAATAAAATTGTAGAATATCAGGGTATCTTCATCATCATCGTCATCGAGAATGAAATGGATTTGAGAGCTAGATTTGAATGCTTTTGTAGTCTAATTGATTCCCTACAATGTTGTTTTCAATGGCAATCTGGGAATCTAATTTAGCGAAGACTCTTGACTAACAATTCTTCCATGGATTTTTCATTTGGATTATCTTGGGAGGACATAATGACTCTCCTTAAGTTCTTTTAATAACTCAAGACTCTTGATAGAAGGTGCATCGTAGTTTCATGAGGAGTTGCTTGAATCATTTGGTCTTGTGGAGGTTGGTCTTGATACGAAGAGTCGTAATTGTTACAAGGAAATGGGTTCCCTGTTTGACAATCCGAGCTAGGGTGAGGACCTCCACAATACTCACAACAATAAAAGCGATGTGGTGTGAGTTAGTGTTGTAGTCATAATTGTTATCGGGAACTTGCTCATAGACAAGCGTGTTTCCGATTGACAATCAGGCGTAGTGTGAACCACCACGGTACTACAACAATAAAGCTATTTGAGTCTCGCGGTGTGGTAGGCGATGGAATGAATCGGTTGTGTTATGGTAGGAATAGGATCACAGTTATAGATGCAGACCCGTTTCACGATTCCACCATGCTACAACCGGGCAATTGCCACAATTATAAGGACCACCACACCATTGACATCCAAGAGGGTGAGGATAAGACATAGAAAGAATCAAAGGTTTACAGAGGGTAAGAAATGAAGAATCAAAAGGGTAAGAGGGTAAAGAGGAATATTTTGGTATTTTTGAAAACATGATGTAGAAACAAAGAATGAAAATCTTTTGGGTTTTTGATTTTATAGATGGTATAAACAAGGAGTGATGTCAAATCACTAATACGCTAAGCGTAAGACTATTAGCTTGCTCCCCGTGGCATAAAAATTTGATCTTGTATGAAACCGTCAAGTTCTTTCGCAAGCGTAAGAAAACTTAAACGACTTGAGACGAAATCAATGAAGATCGGAGAGTATAGTGTTTCTGTGTCGTTAAGTCCCAGCAGTACGTGCGAAAATAGTCAAGCGTGTAGTGATCGGGAGATTTGAGCGGAAAAGGATTTGATATGATTATAACTAAGGAAAAGCCAATAAATTACAACGGCTTAAATGCAAATTAAAGGAAATTAAAAGATAAAATCTATTAAATAAACGCTATCACTATTTTTAAAATGATGTTTTGTTTTATATTTTACAAAGCGAAATTAAAATCTACGCGATGTCTGAATAAAAGCGTGAAATTTACACAATATAAATCCTAAAATATGAAAATACATTTTACAAACCTAATGATATAAGAAAATTTATAGAAAAAGAAAATTATTTTTATAACTATTTATCTAATTATTATTAATTAAAAACTATTTTTAACTATTTAATAATTACCTAAAATACAAGAAAATAGGAAATAAAGCTAGAAAAATAAAATTAAGACTTAGAAAAGTCTAAAATAACAAACTAGAATTTTCAAAACTATTTTTGTATTTTTATGACTATTTTTCTATTTTCTAGGAATTTTAAACTATTAAAAACTATTTAAATTATTTAAAAATACAAATTTAACTAAGAAAAATATGGAAAAATACTTTTTTGGCTTTTTATATTTATCTTAACTTAAGAAAATTGAAAAATTATTTTTTTGAAGCTTTTCTTAATTTTTGATGTTAAAAGCTATTTAAAAGTGCTTAAAAACTAAATAAAATGCAGAAAAATACCAAACAAGCTAGGAAAAATCTGAAAAATTCAGGAAATTCTTAAAATAATATTAGGAAGCTAAGAAAAATGGAAAATCATGGGGTTATGTGGCAGATTATGAAGCGATGATCAAAGTGCTTATTGAAATAAGCACTTTGATAGCAGAATGGGATCCAAAGGCTACCAAACTGAAGATGAAGCTACAATAAGCTAAAGTAACCAAAATGCAATGAGAATCAACTAGTCCTATCCACTGGATTGCAAGTTGCAAAAGATTTGATGTGATGAGCTTTTGGCTAAAACAGTGAATATGGTGTCTACTTTAAGCTAATGCATAGAACTCATAATAAGCTGAAACTTCAAAACAGAAGTGGGGCCATGAACTAGACCTGGTTGGGTATATGCAAACCAAAAATCAGACCTTGCCAAGCTCAAATGAGCTTGTGGCAAGGTCTGCAAGTTCTGCAAAAGACCTGTGCAGGCCTAATGCCCTGCACAGGGGACTGAGCATCATATTCACAAGCTCTTTTGAGCTTGTAGAAAAAATCATAAAAATCTACTAAAATAGCCATAAGACATTAGACCAGGGGAAGTTTTTAAAACAACAAGACTTACTGAAATTGACTCAGAATTGAATTCATGAAAAATCCATCTAACTGACCCCAAAACAGGTTTATGCAAATTGACTTTTTGAGCAAATATGGAAAGTTGACTTTTATGAAGTTTGCACCTGAATTTAAAGACTTATATTGATGTAATAAGGTGTAATGAAACTATTTCAAGATATAATTATGAAATATGAACACAAAATAAGGTTTTGATCTTGGAAAATTCCAACAGAGAAGATCTTAAATCAGTTAAAAGGACATTTTGACTTAGGCAGGTTATAAGTACAAAAGTAAGACAGATATGATCTCACTAAGGCTATACAAACATAGAGCATTAACATTTCACTACTGAGCAAACACCTATGACAGGTTTATAAGCAGAACCAAACACCCTATTAAAAACTGTTAAACAATTCTAACTTGAGATGAACACTGAACCAGGTAGTACCAATGATCAAAATGAGTTTATAAGATCATATTACAACTATATAAACATATTAAGAACAGTTGTGACCACAGATGCATACACAGGCAAAATATGCAAATTTGGTTGAAACTTGAAAATCTAGGAACTTACTCAAATGAGTCCAGCATGTTTGCAGACCAATACCAAACCCAAACCTGGCCTAAACTAATCTATTCTAACCCATTTTCATCCTTATCAACCTCTGCATCATCAAGTTCATCACCATTCCATTCTTGACCAAGTTTTTGACTTTTATTGACCATAAGACAAAACTGCTTAAAGTTGTGATATGAGCTTGTGGGAAGCTTTAATAAGCCATCATAAGCTTGTTTAAGCTTATAAATAAGCTTCTAAAATCTTTGACACAGGAATTTAAGAGTTGAAATTTCAACAGTAGTCTTGAAAATATGAAATGATATTAAACCTTGAATTACACTTTAACACTGGATTACAACTTATAAAACAACTTAGTTTGATTATTAAAAACAGAAATTACAACAACATGACTTGAATTAAAACATGTAATTAAGAAACGACATTTAAAGAAAAAAATAAAAACTAACTACCAGTTCTTCTCAGCTCCTCCTCTCTCTTTTATAGCTTTGAAAGCTTCCACCTGTCTTTTAGAGTGAATCCCACCACATTTTAGAGCCAATGGGAGAGCAGAGGTTAGTTTGGCCACTTTGATCATTTTGGCGGGAAATGGTTAAATTTGACTTATAGGGCTTTTCGATCGCAACTAGGGGTGGGGTTTGTAGGGGTGATGATGGGTGGGGATAAGGTGTGGAAGAGATAAGGGTGAGTTTGATGGGAGAGTGGGTTGCAGGGGTGTAGCGAGCAACTTGGTGGGGAGAAACCCAAGCAGGAGGGAAAAGGGTTGTTTGATCTGGTTTGTTGACGAGGGTCCAAAGAGAAGGGTCAAGGTTATTGGCGGTCAATTCTGTTTGACAAGTCTTGAAGGGTTTAAGGTTTTAATTATAACAAGGACTAGACTTGTAAATCTGAAATCTCCAAGGACCAAACCCGTAATTTTCCAAAGTTGATACAAGGACTAAACCGACAAACTTCAATAGTACAAGGACCGGTTTGACAATTTCAAATTTTCCAGGACCAAACTTGACAATTTTGAAAGTTCGAGGACCTTTTACGCCATTTACAAAGATTTATTCAAGGACCATTTTGACAAATTAGAATATTTGGGGACCTTGAATAACATTTCTCTTTATTTAGATTTACCAGGGATTTTTTTGACAACTTTTGAAACTTGGGGACTAAAGCGCCAATTATGCAAATTTGATCGTTTTCATCGATTTTGATATTTTGCATTTAAAACACATAAAACACCGATTTGTGATATTTTGATCATTTTGATGCGTTTCGAGTGTTTCGGATGTTTTGCGGTTTAAATGATATAAAATGATGAGTATTTACACACTCATCGAGTACATGGGCGGTTTATGATTTGGTAAGTTTTGTGGGAGCGATTCTTTGGAGATGGTAGGCGCCAAGCTAAGCACTTCAAGTGGGGATGAAGAAGTGGGTGTTGAATGACCGCTTGAATATTGAGTATGAGGATGTGTCGGCAATGATGCCTTGACTTGTAACATTGAGATCTTTCATGAGGTTTCGGGTTCCAACAAGCGTAACCGCGATGTTGATCGGATTTAAGTAGGACTCAAAGTAATGATTATAAGGGAAATTCGGTAGGAGTTATGATTCGAGGGTCAAGTGGATAGGAGTTATGATCACGGGTCGATCGGGAAGAATGTGGACTCTAGCGCCACGAGGCGAGTCGGGATAAGCGAGCTCTTGGTAGAAATGGAAATTATCGTCGGAATCAAGGTAACAACAACCGACATTACAACAAGGATCGGTCATTTCGAGGATCATATCGGTCGTGCTTGGGATCTTTTGGTCGTGAAGGACAAGCGAGGTTTTGCCTCCCCGCTCTCTGCACTACTTGTGGAAAGGCTCATCCGGGCGGTGTTTCAAGGCCAGCGGTGGATGTTTCTCTTGTGGTTCTACTACTCACAAGATCAAGGATTGCCCTAAGAAGAACCCGGTGATTCACGGAAACTACATCAAGCCGCCAACTACTACTAGACAGCGTTTATGCTCTACTCGGAATCGGTAGGGCGCGCCGAGTACCATTACGGGCACTCTTTTCATTGATGATTATTACATCTTCGCTTTATTTGATACCGGTGCCACACACTCCATTATATCATCACATTTGCTAAGAAACTTAATATGAAGCTCAAACCACTAACAAATCACTTATCGATTTCTCGCCTATGAAAACCACATGATCATTGATCATAAATCGTTAAGTGCCCTCTTCATTTTGATGATCGTATTCACCCCGCAAATCTGTATCCTCTCGATATGGTCGACTTTGATATCATTCTAGGCATGGATTGGTTGGCTTATCATAGAGCTTCCATCGATCGCTATGCTAGGCTGTGATCTTTAGAGACATAAAACATCTCAATTCATTTATCATGGTTCTCAACCCTCAAATCATTAAGTTTATTTACGCTATGAAGGCACGGACCATGATTGCTCATGGGTGCCAAGGTTTCGGCATCTGCAGGACACCTCTTTGGAGAGTCTAACATTGAAAACCTTCGTTGTTTGTGAATTCACGAAGTTTTTCCCGATGAACTTCCGGTCTTCCCCGACTAGAAGTTGAGTTTAGCATTGAGTTAATTCACGGTCTTTGAACCGATTTGAAAGCTCCGTATCGTATGGCTTTGTAGAGGCGAAGGAGTTGAAGGAGCGGTGCAAGAGATGATAGAAAATGGATTTATTCGACCCGGTGTTTCTCCATAGGGTGCACTGTTTTGTTTGTGAAGAAGGATGGAAGCATCGTCTATGTATCGACTACCGTGAACTCAACCGTATTACCATTCGTGAACGTTATCCTCTTCCGTATTGATGATTTGTTTGATCGGTGCAAGGAGCTAAATTCTTTCTAAGATTGATCGAGATCGGTTATCACCACCACGTATGAGGAGCAAGATGTTCCTAAGACCGCGTTCGTACGGATATGGTCATTATGAATTCCTCGTTATGCCTTCGGTTTGACAAATCGCTTTCTTGTGTTTATGGACCTAATGAATCGTGTTTTCCATGAGGTTCCTCGACAAGTTTGTTATCGTTTTCATCGGCGACATTTTGGTTTACTCAAAGTCGAAGAAGAGCATGAACAACATCTCCGGATAGTTTTGGAGATTCGAGGAAGAAGAAGTTGTACGCCAAATTTTCGAAGTCACGAGTTTTGGTTAAGACAAGTCGCGCTCCTTGGTCATATTGTGTCTGGCGATGGTATTACCATGGATCCGTCTAAAGTTGAGGCTATCACTAAATGGCCAAGACCTCACGACAGTGGTGAGGTTAGGGTTTTCTAGGACTTCTTTGGTTACTACAAGCGTTTTGTTGAAGGTTTCTCGCTTAGCTCTACCCCTAACCCAACCGATGAGAAAAGGTGAAAAGTTTATATGGACGGATGAGCGAGAGAAAAGTTTTGAAGAGTTGAAGCGGAGATTGGTGTCGCTCTATTTTGACTCTTCCATCCAGTTCTGGAGGATTTCAAATTCTGATGATGCATATAAGAAAGGATTGGGGTGTGTTGATGCAACATGGAAAGGTGATAGCTACGCTTCAAGACAAGCGAAACCTTATGAGGAGAAATATCAACTCATGACCTTGAGTTAGGCTGCGGTGGTGTTCGCGTTGAAGATCCGGAAGCATTACTTGTATGGAGGCGTGTGATATTTTCGCGACCATAAGAGTCTCAGTATATTTTCACTCGAAAGAACTTAACATGAGACAAAGAAGATGGTTAGAACTTTTTAAGGATTATGACACCAACATTCGGTACCATCCGGTAAGGCTAATGTAGTTCTTTACTTAGCGGAAATCAGGCATTCTTGCAAGTATTGAAATTGAATCTAGGATTCTTAGTGACTTAGAGCGTTTGGATGTTGAGTTGTGCGTCACGAGGCTTTGATGGATCTTGGGCTAGTATGAAGGTGAAGTCGAACCTTATCTGCAAATCAAAGAAGCTCGAGAAAGATGATGGCGGTACGTGGGCGTGGCGCAAAATGTTGAAGAAGGTAAGCAGACGGAGTTTAAGGTTGATGATGACGGAATTGTATGGTATGAAGATAGGCTTTGTGTTCCCAATGATTCGGTGCTTGCGAGAAAGTTATGGTGAGCTCATAGTTCTCCTTTCACTATCCATCTTGGGTCTACCAAGATGTATAGGGATTGAAACAATATACGGTGGAATGGCATGAAGCAAGATGTGGCGACGTTTGTGTCGAAGTGTATGATTTGTCGGTGAGGTTAAGATTGAACATCAAAGGGCTGGTGGAATTTACGCCCATTGGATATTCCAACATGGAAGTGGGATAAGATATCTATGGATTTTGTGGTGGGCTACCTCTTACTCGGAAGAAGCATGATGCGATTTGGGTAGTTGTTGATCGACTAACCAAATCGCTCATTCTTACCAATTAGAAAGGATTATGGTATTGGTAGATTGGCGGAAATTTTTCAACAAGAGATAGTTAGGCTTCATGGTACTCGGCATCTATTGTGTCCGAAGCAGAGATCGCGTTTACTTCCGTTTATGGAAAGGGTTGCAAAAGCTTGGGGTACTCGACTTAATTTCGATCTGACATTTCATCCTCAAAGCGGATGGTCGATCGAAAGGACTATTCGGACCTTAGAGGACATGCTAAGGGCTTGTGCTTTGGAATGGACGGGCGGTGGGATGAATATTTGTGTTTAGTAGAGTTTGCATACAACAACGATTGGCATGCTAGTATTAAAGCAAGACCGTTTGAACTTCTTTATGGGAGAAAATGTGAGCACCTACTTGTTGGGATGAAGTAGGTGAGCGTTTAATTGAAGGTCCGAAATGATTGAGATCGGTAATGAGAAAGTAGCTGTTGCTAGAGAAAAGTTGAAGGAGGCTAGGTCTCGTCGAGAAAAGTTATGCCGACAAGCATCGTCGTGATTTAGAGTTTCGGTTGGAGATCGTGTATTTACGAAAGTCTCGCCGTTTAGAGGTGTGAAACATTTTGGAATCAAGGACAAGCTCGGTCCTCGATTCATCGGTCCGTTGAAATTCGGGCGTATAGAGAAGTTTCGTGTCGGTTAGCACTTCAGCCTCGGTTATCGCATGTTCATGATGTTTTCCATGTATCACTCCTAAGGGTACAACTATCATCCGTTACCGTTGCTTCTTATCCGTTTGATCAAATTCAGTTCGATATGTCTTTATCGAAGAACCGGAAGCCATTTTAGAAAGGCAAGAAAGAGTCATGAGAAATAAAGTCATTCCGTTCGTTAAGATTCTTTAGAAAATCACCGGGGCGTGAGGCTACTTGGGAGACCGAAGAGTCGATCTTGAGCTAGTTATCCTCATTTCTTTGAATAGTTTGGTATGTTCTAATTTCATTTTCGTTTCGTTTCATTTCAATTTTCGAGGACGAAAATTCTACTTTAGAGGGAAGAGTTGTAAAACACGAAAATCTAAAACATGAATAAAGACTAAAATACCCTTGAAATCGAAATTATAAAATCGTAAAATACATTTATGTTCATTTATGAAATTAAAATCTAACTTATGAATAATTAAAACCTAACGAATATATTTAAGAAATCGACATTGTATGGCGAAAGTTAAGCGTCTCGCATAAATAGTTGGGCCTCTTTCGTTTATTTGTGAACCAAGTTGGGTCGTTCGTTTTGTTCGTTTGGACTCAATGAGAGCCCACTTGGGCGTGTTTCTTTGTTCGGTTGGATCAAGCGAAGCCCCACACCTCAAGCCTAATCCGATTTGTACCACTATAAATACAAACACATTAACACAAATTGGAACCCTAGTTTGCAAGTTTGGTATTTTCTTTGCCTCTTCTTTTTCTTTTCTTCGCCATTGCTAACACCCCTTGGTGTGAAGTTTTGGTTCCAACGTGACAAGCTAAGGTATAACTCGTTCTTCTCGTCTCACTTTGATACACCTAACGTTATTATATGTTGTAACATGTTTTGTTTTTAATCGAAGCTTGTGTTTGCGAACCATATGAAACCGAAACAACATATATGAATCGGACCTTATAAATATTAGAGCATGTATTGTAATATGTGTTGTGTGAATCGGTATTAAGTATGTCGAGCTATATGTAAACCGAACCACATATATAATAAATCGCCAAGGTATAACATGCAAACGTAAATATGTAAGGTACGAAGAGGAGTTAGGGTTTGTGTAAAACATGGAAGCGAAACATATATATTAGCGAACCATGTGAGTGTTTGTGAGCGTGTGTTAAATGAGTAAAGAACATGCAAAACCTAAACCCTAAGTGATGTGTGAACCGAACCAATTGGTTGGTGAGCCAGTGTATCATCTTGGCGTGTGTTGTGAGTCAGTGAGCTTGTCGATATGTAAGCGTAGTGCGTGCTCATATCTTTTCGAAGCTATTGTGCATGTGTGTGTCGATGTGTATCTAATCCGGATAATAAGTAACTTTTATTGTCACATGAAATCATAAACGTGCATGGGTATAAGAGTTGACGTATAATATGTATATAAGTAACGTATGGTTAAAGTCATGAAGGTGTTGAGTAAATAAACAAGAGTTAATGAGTTGTGTGAGTTATGACTTTTAAACTATTTTCACATTTAACCCTAAACTTTAATAAATGACATAATGAACCCTAACCTACAATATTGGTTATAAAACACTTAAGTCTCATTTAATCATAAATCTCTAAATTATTAAGATCACTGAATACACTAAGAATAAACACCAAACATTAAAAGATCATTTCGACAATTATGGAATCATAAATAACATGTACGACCATTAATGTGTATAGGTTCTGTGAAGAAGGAGTAATCCTTTGCTTTCCGTATTTATGCTTTTTGGTCATTTGCTTTGGAATAAGGTACAGATATTCTGACCTTTTCATTAAAGGTTCCTTATAACGTTTTCTTTCGTTAGCTTTTATATTAGGGTTTCCTAAGCCTTTGCTATGAACCCCATTACATTTGTTTGTTTGTTGTATCGAACTACGATTCTGAATTATAAAACATTTGATTTTGAACTATATGATATGAAAACTCGATTTTGAAAATATGATTAATCTTACGATAAAGCATGATTTGTGTCGATTTTGACATTACGATTTGACCTAAGATAGTTTGACACCGAGCCAAATATTTCACTAGTCATGGGGTTCCATGTCCGTGTCGTTGATGCACTCGACATGACTCTAAGGCGATGAGTGATGTTACCACGTCCCTTATCATTATCTCGTTATGAGCTCAGTTATGTTATATGACCAATATCATGCGTGGGGCGTATGGATGCATCCTAGATCATTATCATTATCTCATTATCACATTATCCGTTATATGTTATCGATGATTGATTACTGCGTGCATCTGCGTCCTTCATAACTCTGGTAGGTCTCCTACAAATGTTGCCTTATGTGAATATGATTATGATCGATATATGTTTACGGGCTCGTGGTAGTTAACTATAAACCTTATTCGATAATTATGTTTTATACTACGAAAATGATTATGATTTTGCTATCTTTAGTTCACTATATTCCGTATTCGATTTCGTTTCGTATTTGCTTTGCTTTTATATCATTCATTTGATCTTTTGTAGCTCGGCCGCATTTTCCTTTCTTCCGGCGGTATCTAAGCATTGGCTGGGTTTTGCTTTGGGATGAGTCTTGAGTGGACTTACCTTAGAGATATTTAGTTTTGATCTTATGATGCCATTTAAGACTTTACTATTTCGGACTATTTCTATTGGGTTTATTTTCCATTGGGACCTATGTATTGAAGTCATGTTGACTTGAATTATTTCATCATTTATGTTAAGACTTCTTTTGGATATTTATGTTTGCTTTGATATGACACCATTATTTGTGATTCCTTTACCCTTGTCGGGTCGGGGCGTTACACTACACTTGTGTAGTTAGGAATAACTAAATGATAAGAGGCATTAGGATAACCTTTGTTTGATACCCGTAATATAATTACTTCTTCCACATCGGTTGAGTAATTCCCCCACACCTTTGCGTTGTACTCGTGATGTTACCGTAGAGGATGGTAGAGTAAAAGTGTATGAAAAAAATAGAAAAAAATAGAAAAAGAAAAGAAAAAAATAGAAAAAAAAAAAAAAAAAAAAAAAAAAAAAACATCACGGGCTACCATCCCACATCTATCCTTTAAATTTATGTTTGTTTGTTTGAGATTAGCTAGAGTCTTGAGTGTCGAGTCTTGGCTTAGTAGCGCTAGTATTCAGTATGCTTGTAGCATAGAGATTTTGACTTGCCACCACTAAATAGCCTATCCCACCAAACCCTTTGTTTCCCTACCGTAAGCCTAACATTACAACCCTTTAAAGATCTCTTTGATAGTCTTTCCTAGGTGCTTCGCCAAAGCGATGGAGGTTTGATCTATTCTCAAGCCTATGGTAATCTATGTACTAGGACCGGTTAATGAGTGTTTAATCTTCCATTTCCGACTTGTTATATTTCATATACAGAGAGAGATGTGAGTATCCAAACACCCAATGTGAGGTGCTAGTATGTAATTCCATGCTTGTTATGACTTTAATGGGGCTTATATGTGTTGTGGTTGTTTTAAACCAATGCTTCATGACCTTAACTTATAAATTAATTGGCTAAAAGCACATTTGTTTGAGGACAAGCAAATACCAAGTGTAGGGATATTTGATAAGGTTTTAAAATGTACCTTTTTGAGGGGTCGTTGAAGGCAAATTTCTGTAATATCGTTCCTTTGTATCCGTTATGTACCAAGTGTAGGGATATTTGTATCCGTTATTACTTAATATCGTTCCTTTTCACTTTTTAGGTCTCTTGAAGGCAAATTGCTGTAATGGCACTTATTTGGACGAAAAGGCGCGAATATATGAAGAAAATGGCCAAAGTCAAGAATCGAGACACTCAGTGCGAGGCCCGAAGGCGGCGCGCCATCCTTAGCTGCGACGCCGTCGTACACATTTTAATGACTCGAGCCAAATTGCTTAATATCAAGTGGCGGCCGGTATTAAAGAGTAGGGCATCATGACTCGAGACGGCCTAGATTTGATCCCGACGGTCGAAGATGAAGTCGACGGCGTCACAACCATAAGGTGGCCGTCATGGTACGCAACATGCACGCCAAGTAGTTGATCTTGTTTTGGCCATAACTTTTGCATACGAACTCGGTTTAGGTGATTCAAAAGGCCACGCGACTAGAGCGAGAAAATCTACAATTTTGTGAAAAAAAGTCGTCACGCCGTCACTCTTTAGGTGTGGCCGTCGCTCTTCTTGAAAAAAATCGCCTATAAATATAACATTATAACTTCACTTTTTGTAAGCCCTAAACCCTAAGTCCGATTCCGGGGTTTAGGTAGGTGTTCGACAACTTAAAGGGTTTCAAACACTCTAGAAACATCGTGTAATGGTTTGTTTGTTAATCCAATCCTATGGTATGTCTTCAATTATCATAATTGTTGCTTGCTTTTCATTAATTATGCTTGGCTAATTCACCTAGTATTTGCTTATGATTGTATGAAACTTGTATATAATTAATTAGATCTTATTGATTTCTTAGTGATGCTTGTGTCTATCTTCATCATTAGGGTGTGACAATTTCAATGAGTCTAATTTGTTTAGTTTATAATTCTTGCACCCTACTGTCTCTTGTTTGATTGGTTGTCTCTTATCTTAACTGTGATTGACCTAGTATTGCGATAAGTCATTCATTGTGTAATTAATGCTTAATTAATCTTTGTGAACCTTAGTGATAAGGTTTTAAAAGGTACCTTTTTGAGGGGTCGTTTAAGCCCTTATTTGATCACTTTTGTATCCGTTATTGCTTAATATCGTTCCTTTTCACTTTTTAGGTCTCTTGAAGGAAAAATCTTGGAATGGCACTTATTTGGACGAAAAGGCACGAATATCTGAAGAAAATGGCCAAAGTCGAATCGAGACACTCAAAGCTGCTGAAAACATAAGGTGGCGTCGCTGCTTAGCTATGACGCCGTCGGAGGATTTTGTGACGGGACGAAGCCAAAACTCATATTTTCAAGTGGCGACGTCAAGTTATAAAAGAGTAGGCCGTCATGACTCGAGGCGGCCTAGATGCAATCCAGACGGCGTCGAGTCAAGAAGAGCGGCGTCACAAGCACAAGGTGGCGTCGTCGCAAGTCTAACGTGGCCAAGGCGAAACCCTAATAGCGGCGACACGACGGTCACAAAACATAAGGTGGCCGCCGCATGTGTAATCTTATATATAGAATCCGAATTTTTCGGTATTGGTGTGTAGTCTTTTGGGTAAAAACCTAAACCGAACCAAGGCTGTCTTGTACGATATTTTAGGGTTCCAAACCCTATCTTACACCAAGATAAGTGTTTTACTTCATTAATACAATTATGTCTTTGATTATTTGTGTGTATGCTTGCATGTTCTCCATGTCAAAGCTAATTTACTTGTGTGTTTGCTTAGGAATATGAAACTTAATTATTGAATATTGATTGGTTGTCTCTTACCTTAGTTGATTAATGATCTAGTAATGCGATAGGTCATTCGTTGTGTACTTAATGCTTGATTAAATCTTTGTGAACCTTAGAATATAACTCCTTGAGTGGTTGTAAGCTAAACCATCCAAAGAGTGCCTTAGAGTAAGAGTTTATTATCCTAGTGGGTTTTGTAGGCGAGACCTATGGTAAGTTCAAAGAGTAGGAGAAACGCATACCCTACAACCTTAGACACACAACGCAACTAAGAATAAGGGCGTGACAATTCAACCACCAATAGGAGATAATTAAGGAGTAGTAAAACCTAAGTAAACACATCTTTAAACTATCATCGAGCACACAATAATTAGACATAGACTACATACACCTTAGATTAGATAATTAGATAAGTAGAGTAATCGGTAGCAATACCAAATCCCCAATCAAACCCGAGATTCGTACCTTTCTTAAAAAATATAAAAGAAAAAAATAATCTTCCTCAACCCCAACCTTAGCGTAGTAACTTCGCTAGCATTCCTATTCCCTGAGAGCGATATCAATACCGTGGCTTACCCTAATACTACTCTACAACGATTAGGTTCACTTTGCCTAGGGTGTTGAAAAACTTCTTTCGACGAAAAGGAAGTTTCTTTGACCCCGAGCGGCGTGTGTGGCGTTATCAAGTTTTTGGCGCGCTGCGGAATAGAATAGCTAGTTAGTAGTCCACCTCCTTTAGGTTTCTTTGCTTGATTCCTATCAAGTAAATTTTTCTCATTCTTAGCTTTCTCGTAGTCTATCCGCCTTCTTCGTGACCTTTGTTCGTAACCCCATCACTTTTCATCATGGAAGGTGATAACCACCACCATTCATCAACCCACCACCAATTGACCCGCCAAGAGCCCGTACTCTTGGTGAATACTCAAGACCAAGCCACCTAGGCTATAGGAACACCATTGAGCTTCCCGACCAAGCCCAAACTACGGCCCTGCGATCCGACACCATCCGGTTGGTCCAAACGTGTTGGGAATAATCCGTTACCAAGGATAGTAGTGGTTTACACTGCTTGGTTTAACACTAGCAGTGGAAACATATTCCCACTGCAAGTTATTTATTACCACTGCTATTAGTTTATGATATGGTTAAACACGTATTGATAAGTATAGAATAGATTTTGTGTATATTCTATTATGTTAGCTATATACTTATCTTGTAAAGGACTCCTTGTTGTATAAAGGAGATCCTAGGTCATTGTCTTAGAGTGCGTGTTACTTTACAATATTACCTACCAAAGCTTCAGGTGTAACCCTAGTGATACCAAGATCACTCGTATTATTTCATTAATAATATTGGAGCTTGAGTTTTGTGTTAATTTGTGTTTACTCTCATACATCATATAATTCGTCTTCTAAGTATTACTTAAGTAAATTCTGCTTGCTTGATAATATTATACAAAATATCATTGATACAAGGAGAGTGTCTTAGATCCAACAAGTGGTATCAGAGCAAGGTTCTGATATTTTGTTTTAGAAGATCCAAAGAATTAGCTTGACTCACTCTCTCAAGACAATGGAGATGGAAAACAATGAATCAAACTCTTCTTCTACACCCGGACTCCTAAGCTTAAGCAATGAGTTTGAGATGTGGAGGATCTTGATTGAGCAATACTTCCTCATACTGGGACTATGCTCTATGGGAGATCATTTAACTTGATGATTCTTTCAAATGTGACCACTACTTCAATAGTTGGTGACACGGATGTTGTGAAAGTTCCGTGCCTAAATAAAATTCTTAAAAAGCTCAAAGAAGAATGATCTTAAAGCTAGAAGTCTATTGTCGATGACTCTTCCTAGAGACCAGTTATTGCATTCAACCAAATTCAATCTTGCTAAAGCTGTTTGAAGAGATTTGCTCGGTGTTTGGTGGTAATGATGCAACAAAGAAGACTCGGAAGAAATTTTTAAATCAAAGTTATGAAAACTTCTCTGCTTCAAGCAATGACTCACTTGATAGCATTTTGCAAACTTTAGAAGATTGTTACACAACTAACGTGTTTGGCATTGAGGTAGAAAAGGAAGACCTAAATTTGAAGTTTCTAAGAAGTTTGCCTTGAGTTTCAAACCAATGTTACTATATGGGAAAACAAAGCAGACATTGAAACAATGAAGCTCAATGATCTTTACAACAACTTCAAACTTGTTGAGCAAAGGTTGAAGAAGCGGAAACTTGGTACAAGCTCTAGTAGCTTGGCATTGTTGTCAAATTCATTGACGGTGATGATTACGAAGATGAAAGTAATGATGATATTGCCAACAGTGGGTTCTAAATTTTCCATTGGTAATGTTAATGTTACCACTGCGAGTTCCAAAAGAAGGTTGCTAGTATTGGAGATCCTACCTTTTATGCTTTTATCTCCACACAAGTTGATGGCTCTGTCTTAACTCATGAAGACATAGAGCAAATTGATGAAGATGACTTGGAAGAGATGGATATAAAATGGCGAGATAGCTCTTCTTAGCATGAGGGCTAAGTTCTACAAGAAGGCGGCAAGCCTATTCACATTAATGGTGATGATCTGCGGGTTTTGATAAGAAGAAAGTGGAGTGCTTTAAGCGCCACAAGTTTGGACATTTGCTAGAGAATGTAGAAGACCAAAGACCAAGGACAACAGTCTACATGGTACAAGCAAAATAAGGGACCAAGCGTGGAAGAACCAAAGGCAATGTTGGCTATTGATGGTGTGAGCTATGATTGGAGTTTCATGGATGATGAACAAGAAGAAGAACATTGAGATGTTGCTCTTGTTGCTCTTGAATTTGCTCTCATGGCTTTCTCACGATTCTAAGGTACAAAACTATGATAGTTGTTCTAAAACATGTAGGTCGCTAAAAAGTTGAAAGACTTAATGATTTGTACTCTAATGAAGGCAAGAATTATATCTTGCTAATTATCTTTGTGGCTAATCTTGGGAGAGCTATGGAAGTATTAGAAAATCAAATAGAGCACTATCGGGCAAATGAGTCAAATTATAATGATGATATGATTCTTCTTGGAGAGAGGTAGAACATACAAGCTGCTGTGAATGAAGCATACCAAAAGGAGCATGAAAAACTCCAAAAGAAACTTGAAAATGTCAATTTAACTGTAGACACATGTTATCATCAGTCTAAGTCAATTGATAAAATTTGGAATGCTCAAGTAATTAATAAAGCTAAGTCTGGTATGGGTTATAATATAGTGCCACCACCACTAAGAGGTGTTCCATCACCTCCAGGTGTAGATTTAGCTCATACAGGTTTAGAAGACTTTAAGGAACTTGTTAGAGAATATGGTCCTTTAAAGGACACAGTGGTGAAGAGTGAGGAAGTGAGTAAGCTTGATAATGATGTTTTTGAGAGTGCTAGTGACTCATCGGTTGTTGATGAGGATGTTAAAAATAATGTAGAGACTACTATCCCAAAAGTTGTTATCACATTACGAGAGGAACCTAGAAACCGTTAATAAACCTAGACCAAGTGTAAGGTATCTTTGAGATGTATAGGAACAAGCCTCTGACTCCTAGGGGTAACCAAAGGAGTTGGAATCATGTTAAATCTCAACAACTAGGTAGTGATTTTGTTATGAACAATAAGGCATGCTATATCATGGTAGTTTTGATCATTTACATGCTTATTGTGACTATCATGTTGGGAGAAGGAAGTCTATGGGTATAAAAGGGTGGAGACTAACAAGTATCAACATAATGTACACCCTAATTCCCATTCCAAAATGGTCCCAAGAAGCGATTCAACTTAGAAGTGGCCTCAAAACACTTGCTGCAAAATCTGTGCTCTTGCTCACCCTAAGTCACTGTTAAAAGTGCAAACACTAAAACAAGTTTTAATAAATCTGCACAAACAGGAAAAAGAACCTTTCAAACTAAAAGGTTTATAATAACCAACGATGGTTCTTGATCGGTGCAAAACCGTCAAGTTATCTCATAAGCTAGCCACTTGTGAATGACCAACCGTAAGAAACTCAAGCAGTTCACACACCAAATGCAATTTAGATCGGAGGAATATAGGGATGCACGGGTCGTTAAGTCCCACGGAGGATGAATTGGTGTATAAACACTTGATCGGATGATAGAATGATCACTAAGGATAGTGATCGATGGGTTTTGATGGATGATTACCTAAAGAAAAGATTAATAAATTACAATGACTTAAATGCAAATTAAAAGAAATAAAAGATAAAATATATTAAATAAACGCTATCACTATTTTTACAATGATGTTTTGTGATTTTATAAAACAAAATATCTTAAATAAACTATTTTAACTAAAGCGTAAACTTAAATTGTTTAAAGCGTGACTTAAAATGAAAGCGTCGTTATGTACAAAAATTACTTTGGGCGCAAGATAAAGCGTAAAATTTATGAAATAAAGTCCTACAAGTGTAAAACAATTTTTCGTACTATATGATAAAAGAAAATTTTAGAAAAAAGATTTATATTTTTTGACTTTTATATTTTTATTATGAATTAAATAAGATTCTACACTAATTAAATGTTTAAAAATACTAAAACTAATGTGAAAAATCTGAAACTTTTTTGTAAAATACTTAATACTAATACACTTTTATAAAAAATACAAAAACTGAAAAAACTATACTAAATAAGCTGGAAATAAGTGAATAAGCTCGTATAAGCTTATTTGGACAAGTGTGGTTATGTATTTGATTTTGCAAAATAAAACCAAAACAAGTCCCAAGGGCGCTTGGTATCCAGGTACATACTAACACTCTTCTAAGGGGGAGGTCTCAGGTTCGACCCCTGCCTCTCCCTTTTTGCAAACTATTTTATTTTTGGAATTTTTCTTTACAAACTTATTAAGCACTATGAAATAAGCAAAATTTAAAACTACAACTTTTTATGAAAAGTACTAATAAGCCTTGAATAAGCCTAAAATACTCAACGAGTTAACAAAAGAAAATGGAAAAAGCACAAGGATAAGCTAAAGTGGCTATTAAGCTAAAAATAAGCACAAGGGTAAGCGAAATAAGCTAAACAACTTAAAATAATCTAATGTTATAATGAAAAAGCAAATTTACTTATAAATAAGCATAACAACTTCAAATAAGCACAAATGACCTTTGGTTGCACGAGGTACTACTTGGTTTTCTAGGCAACTATGAGCTTATTTTAAGCACTAAGATAAGCTAGAAAATGAAAACAAACATTGGAACTATTAAGTATACCGGATAAGCTATCCAAAAAGCTAAAGATCTAACTGTGGAGTTCACTAAAGAGCTTATGGTGAGCTTGAGAAAAACTTGAAAACACCACTGAGTTATTTCTCAGTGTACTGAGTATTTTTGGACAAAAATAAAAGCTAAGTGCAGCCTACTCAAATAAACTAAAAAGTGGAAAAGTGAACTTGGGACCTTAAGATGGCTTGGTTAGCTATCCAAAGAACCAAGAATCACAAGCTAAGACCAAGCGATAAGCTTTTACAAGCTTGTGAAAAAGATGGCAAAAGGCGTACGGGGCATTTTGACTTTTTTTAATTGTGAACAAGTTTGACTTTTATGAACTTCTGATTTATCTTAAGGACTTAATATGATGTAATAAGCTACTATAAGACTTACTTAAGCTATATAAACAACTTTTATACTAATATGCATGATTATGCATTCTAAATATCTAACAGATAACAAATAGAGCAAGATTAAATATGATTTTGACTTTTAAACAAATAAAGACTATATTTTATGCTTTAACTGAAGTATCTAGAGCTAACATGATATAAAGCAACTACAAACAATATCAAGCATACCTTTGGAAAGCTTCTTAATCGCAATTCCAAACAACCTTTTAATAAAGCGATTTTGCAATTTTCAAAGGCTTTCAAGATTAAGTTCATGTAATGATTACTGGACCTATTATTATCATGTAATGAGACTATTTAAGTATTAAACAACAACAATAACGAAGAAAAGAGCTGAAATTACAATTATACTAATATGACTATTATTTTAAGAATTTTAGCAAATACAAATTCTAGAGAGCAAGCAATCTATTTTATTGTACAATTCTATTCAATTACAACTCGAAACATAAATAACACAAGTATTTAAGCTAAAAGCTATTTATATGATGAAATGCAAATATGCTTTTAAAAAGCTTACAAGCTGTTTTCGACCATAGAACATGAATTAGTGACTTATACCACTCTAACTGACTTTCCTCAAAGCTTCTAACCCGGGATAAATCCACGGATGACCTTGTTTGACCTTTTGCATCTTCTCCAAAGATTTTGAATTTTAACTATTTTCTAGTGATTTTTGAGTTTTGCTTCTAAAGCGGGTTTTAAGATTTCTAAAAGCTCGAATAAGCTTTCTAGGATCTTATATGGCTTATTCGGGTCCAAAACAATAACTAAAAACAACATTGGCGATTTTGAAATTTTGAACTTGAAAATATGCATAAGCTGGAAAGATAATTTAGACTTGAAATTGATGCTTGAAAAAGTTTAACAATACATTAACATTCTTTGGAAGCAGAACTTAAAAGCTTAATATTACACTAGTGTTTTAAAATTAAATGAAACGACATAAACTAAACTATACTATTCTACTTGGTCTTCTCCTCTGTTTCTTTTTCTTTATTTATAGCCTTTTTAGACTCTGTAGACACCTCTCGAGTCTTTCCACCTTGCTTGAGCCATTGGATCTCTACAATACATCATATCGTCCATGTGGAAAATTGGCGGGAAAAGTCATAGATAGCGGTTTTAGCATTTAATGGGATTTGGTGTATGTGGAGGTGGAGGGGGGTTGTTAACGGTACAGGGGATAAGGTAGGTGAGGTGGAAAGGTGGGGAGAGGTGGAAACCATGGCTGGTTTTGAGTTAACAGGGGTGAGGGAGGAGAAGCTACAGTGAAGGCGGTTTTATCTCTTTTAAATTTTTGGGTTTGGGCTTTGGGCTTGGCTGGGTTAAGGATTGGGTATTGGACTGGATTTGGGAGTTAATAACAACTAAGGGTCCGTTTGTAGCTTATTATTCACAAGGACCATTTGTGTAATTCTTGAAAGTATAGGGATTGATCCTGCAATATTTCCAAAGTTATAATAAGGACTAAACCTGCCAAATATGGTTAGTACAAGGACAAATGTTTCATAAAATTCCATTTTTTATAAGTCCAAGGACCTTTTATGCCATTTTTTAAACTTAAGGGACCAAAGATGTAATTTTCCAAAAGTTTATCATAAGGACCAATTTTGTCATTTATGAATAGTACAAGGTTAAAATTTGATAATTTTCACTTTTTAAATTAACCAAGGACTATATTTGACATTTTCCAAACTTGAGGGACTAAAGTTGTCATTTTGTGATTTTAAACTTTAAAGGGTTTATTTTGACAACTTTTGAATCCTATGGACCTTAAATGACATTTTACAAGTTTTTGAATTACAGGGGACTAATTTTGACAACTTTTGTAACTTGGGGACTAAAGCGCCAATTTTGCAAACTTGATCGTTTTCATCGATTTTGATCTTTTGCATTTAAAACACATAAAACAACGATTTGTGATATTTTATCATTTTGATGCATTTTGAGTGTTTTCGGATGTTTTGGCATTAACGATACAAAAATGATGAGTATTTAGAACTCATCAATCCCCACTAAGATATTGCTAGTCCTAGCAATGTTTTATGAAAAGTTAATGGATTTTATCTCTTTACCAAAAGCCATTACTTGGAGTAGCCAAATGTTTCAGTTCAAGTAAGAACTTTGGTACAATGATAACCAAATGATTTTGAGCAAATCATAAGTCATGTGGTTTGATTTGTCTTTACGAAGCCGTTTGCTTACGGACTAGCCAACTCTTAGATAAATTATCAATATTATCTTTGGTGAGCTGATTACCAATTATGGATTTTCCTTTGCCTTTACAAGCCATAAATTGCGGGCTAGCCAACTCTTTACTTTTTATGATATGGTGGTGAATACCATACAATTTTGGGCAAATTGCAAGCCATAAGCAGTTTGAGATATCTTTACCAGAGCCGTTTGCTCTGGATTAGCCAATCCTTATGTGGGTTAGACATGGTGGGTGATTACCATTTGTTGTGTTTAGTACATAGTACTTCCACTAAATAAAATTTTTAAAATTTGGCCATTTTGGGGAAAAGGGACTAAAAGGGTATATTTATGATCAAATTCGCGAATTTCCCCCCACACTTAGAAATGAATATTATCCTCAATATTCAAAGTACCGAATTTGTAATGCGAAACTTAAACGTAAAAGATAACATTACTACCTAAGTGTAGAAACACAACAATTATTCTCTTTTTTAATATATACAATTTTCATTTATTTTTAAGATCTATATACAACATGTGAGGCATCTCCCCCACACTTAGGTGGTACACACGGGTGAAAACCCATGTTTAGCTACTGTTTTTGATTACCGAGTCGCTAGCTTGACTCGACCCCGAATTCATTTGTTCATGGGGAAGTAAGTGGAAGAGACAATCTCCATCGGACTTTCATTCAAGATGTTTGTATAAATATTGAAGTACGTGAAAGTTCCACACCGATGAGATATACATAGAACCGGCTAAAATGATAAATGAAAATGCGGGGTCAAGATAATGTCTTCATTCCCAAAGGGTGAAGAGCAGGAGAAGCCACGGATAGGTGAAGAAGAAAGAAAGTCATGATAATAATCTTGACTAACTCATCATCATCGGAAGGGAATTCATGATAGCATGAATTTCATCTTTTAAGCGCAATTGGTCTAGACATATCCGGGTGTGTCTAGATCAAAGTAAATTATCATACTCGGTGGAGATATGATATGAGTGAGTTCAGGAGAACTCCTCAAAGGCGAATGATTCATATTCGGGATTGATTTGGTGAGTTCACTAGGGAACTCATCAAAAGTGAATGATTCATAATCGGGAGAGAATTATGAGAATGAGAAGTGGTAATACCACTAATCTTCTCTCCCATATGATCAAAATGGAGCGTTTGCAATTCGGGAATAGAATCATTGAACAAAAGTTCACTATCCTCAAGGGGATAGGATATGAAGTAGGCTTTTCATTAAAAGCCTCGATTCTAGAAATGAGAAGATTGACATTCAATAATGTAAAGCGAAGAGCTTCGTCTTGGATTATTTCTTCATCATTCTCTTCTCCTAAGTCGACAGCTCGAAGGTAATTCCCCATAACTTATGTCTCCACAAGATAAAGAATAGTCCTCATCGAATCGAGAGAACATCTCAATATGATCATTTTGGAAGACAAGAGGAGGAGGATATCACACACATGATCAAAGTTC